>JAULKK010003096.1:0-10517 GCA_032355705.1 Rubia peregrina
ACACATAGAGCACAAAAGTGTACAAAAGTGAATCCAAAATGTCCTAAAATAACCGTATAAAATGGACACATCACAATACCATTAGAAACAGTTGAAGCTAGATTTGAACTCAACAATCTCGCAGTCCTCTCGCTCACCTAGAAAATCTTGCCCCATAACTTGTTCTTGAAAGCCTCGCACCATACCATTCCTAATTTCCTCACCTGTTCCCCAGAGATTTGTACAAACGAGAAATACATAGTATCATGTAGAATCCATTTGTACAATATATCATGCAAAAATCACAGTGATAGTTTAAGTCACATTACCTCAGTGTTCCTGGCCAAGTTTACAATTAACATATCTTCAATTCGAGTATTGTTAGACATATTATGAATGTTGGCTCCCTGTAGGACTATGGACAATTGCTGCAAATGAGAACAATAAGTGAGGTTAGGAATTGAAATTAGTTAATAATTAATCTAGTAATGTAAAAGAGCCGAGGGAACGTAAGTGTGTAATGACGGGGTATAATTGCAATCTTCTGATCACTCACTTGGTTCTCATCCTCCAAATTAGATGGTCTCTCACAATTACCATTATCATAATCGTAATCCTCCACCATATCACCTTGCCATGAAGGGATATCAACTAATAGGTTCCTATTTTGAACCTCATCCTTATGAACCCTTGGCACATCATCAGCCACCATACGCACCACCTCAACCGCAAGTATATCACCATCCCTCTCCAGTTGAACAGGGATATTAACAAGCACATTATGAATACCAGTATCACCACCATCATAGATGATGACGTCGTGACCACCCCGAATGAGAGTATGATCCTCAAACACAACCTGATCAGCACCCTCACTAGGAATATCATCACCCTTATTATCACTCCCATCACCCATGACTAGTTGAGAACCCTGAGTGGGAATATATCTCCCTTGTCACCACTCCCATCACCCAAGACCAGTTGAGAACCCTGAGTGGAAATGTCATCTCCCTTATCACCACTCCCGTCACCCAAGAACAGCTGACCACCCTCAGTGGGAATATCATCACCCTTATCCCCACTTCCACAACCCAATTCTAGACCACAACCTTTTGTGAGAACTACCAATGACGTACTGGCATCCTGGCCGAGGTTTTGTTTCTCAACCGCATTTAGTGAAAGAACCATGAGCCTCTCAAAGTCCTCTTCCTCGTGGGGGAAGAAATCATTCACCGTTTCATCAAACTTTGATCCTTGTGGTTGAGAAGTATTATTTAGGTTAGGTTTAGTGTTCGTCCATTCCATACTCATCAAATTAGATTAGGTTACCGGGAGTTGTTCTGGATTTTTGAAAAGTTAACTTCTTCTTTGAGTGTTGTTTGATGGTTTTCTTCCTTTGGGCTATTTGTACCTCTGCGTGGGTTATTGTTCTTCAATGACGAGTGACACTTGTGGTGTTCCTTGAATTTCATGCATGATCAAGTGTTCTAGTGTTTAAGGACTAGGAAATTAATTTAAGTGTTGATCTAACCCTGACTTTTAAATCTAAGTTCTTATCTATCCCTAACTTTTGAATTTTAGTGCTAATCTAACCCTGACTTTTCAATATAAGTGCTTTTCTAACCCTTTCTTTTAAATATAAGTGCTGATCTAACCTTTTCTGTTAAATATAAGTTATGATCTAATCCTAACTTTGAATCTAAGTGCTGATCTACACTAAAAACACCTACCCAATCCAATCACAACAAGTACAATCAACACATACAAGGAATTACACGATATGAATTTACCTCATTTTCTGGCACTGAAATATTTGCAATTTCCTGAGCCTCCTCATGAATGGTATGCTCATTTTCAAGCTCCTCATCGATGATAGCTCATTCTTATATATAAAAAAATAAATACACAGTGAGTTTCCCAAGACTAAGCAATTGAACGTTTTGAAAAATTGTTGGTTATACCTTTCTCGGTCTACCCTTCTTTTATGAATGGGTTCGGGTTCTAATTATAATTTCCCGAGCCTCCTCATGAATTGTAGGTTCATTTTTTGGCTCCTCGTCTATGATAGCTCATTCCTACATATCAAAAATAAATACATAATGAGTTTGCAAGCACAATCAATTGAATGTTAAGAAATTAGTGGTTATACCTTTCTCGGTCTACCCTTCTTTGCCGAACGGGTTCTAGTTGTAATTTTCTTGGACTCCTCCAGAATGGTAGGTTCATTTTCATGCTCCTCATCGATGATAAATTTTTCCTTCATATAAAAAATAAATACACAATGAGTTTCCATGACTGAGCAATTGAACGTTTTGCAATTTGGGAATATACCTTTCTCAGACTACTCCTACTCGAAGCACGAGTCCCCTCGGTTCTCCCTCTCTTTGGTTTGGCCCTTCCTTTATTTGCCAGACCCCTCGAACTAGTACTTCCTTAAGTGTTGGGAGTGAATCCCCCTCTTCATTGTCCGTTTAAACAAACAAAATTGTCATAATCATATATAAATTATTTTCTATAATACATGCTCAATTATGATCACATATGACAAACCTGGGCTAATGCAGTCCTTTTTTGAGCTATTTTTTTCTCCTTTGTTGTGTGCCCAGTTTAACAACCCTTCTTGTTGTGGCAATACTCCCATACAAATGCTACATTTGTAATGCTTTGACCTAGTAGGGTCATTCTCTCATTCCTCATTCGACC
Organism: Rubia peregrina; assembly: GCA_032355705.1. NCBI lineage: Eukaryota > Viridiplantae > Streptophyta > Magnoliopsida > Gentianales > Rubiaceae > Rubia > Rubia peregrina. The sequence goes on from JAULKK010003096.1 coordinate 2,683, forward strand.
TCTTTTTTTTGGCCTTCTAACCCTCGAGTGTAGCTTGGGAGGATCTCATAAAGGAATGTTACTAGGTGGTCAGGAGGTAGTGGATGAACTAAAATGTGGCGAGGGGGTGCGCCTGCCACCCCTAAGATCTCAAAATTAGGGTATTTAGGCTATACGGTAGGCTTCGATCTCCATCTTTTATCCATCCGCCCCTTCTAGACGGAGCTTAAAGGAACTTGGGCGATGAAAGTAATGTCCTCAAATTGTAAGTTGGGTCAATTTTCCGAAGAAGACAGTACAATATGAACAAAGAAGACAATATATTTGGGTTCTTTTTAAATCATTACGAGGACGACACCATTTCACCATGTTGAAGTAGAAAATGTGGACGTAATTTCTTTACACACTGGCCATGTGATTTTTGAAATGTCTTGATAATAATATATAGTTCATGGCCCAAAGCTCCTTGCCTCGCCCCTCTCCCTACGCTTTCTAAAAATCCCAGCGCCCCCCACTTTCTTCTCCTTGGGGGGCCGTAGCCACATCACCACCTCTGGCAGGTCCCCTCCCTAATCCCATCCTCCACAACCTCTACCCCGGTACACAGCTTCCCCGGTAAAATGATGTGACGGAAATAGGTTTCTGAGTGGAGTTTTCTTGTGGACGGAGATAGATTCCAAGCGGATCCGACCGGCTGGAGAAGCAAACAACAGATGGGTTCATCGAGCGGAGACCAATGGTAGGGTTTCAAGCAACGTCCTCAATCCACCGATGAGCCAAAAATTTTGGTTAGAGATCTACAGCCTGATTATTGGAAGCTTGTCCAGTAGATTTTCGAGCGGACGCCGATCAATTTTTGTTTTTCTTGCTATCCGAGTCACCTCTGTCTGATGGGTTTTCTAAGCGGCGTCATAGCTGAGTTAACATCCGAGTTGAGATCTGAGTCAACACCGAGATAAGATCCGAGTTACTGGCAAGTCACGATCTGAGTCATGGCCGAGTCATGATCTGAGTCATGGCCGAGTTATGGCTGAGTCATGGTCGAGCCCAAGCAACATCGATGTGGGGATTCATCAATTTTTTAATGGCGCGACGGTGTCATTCTCACCAGAATATCCTACACGGCAGTGGCTAAGAGAGGGTATACAACTTCTAATCTTGTACTTATAAATTTTCTGGCCGTGTCACCTTATTTCATCACTTCTCCCGGCGAGTTCATGTTACTGGAGGGTTATTCTTCTTTTTCCTTTTCTTTTTCTCCAACTTTACAATTTTAAATTTTCTAGTGGGAGGCTTTTAATTCCGTGCTTCTATTATTATTATTATTTTGTTTTTTTAAAGTCTTTAAAATAGCATATTTAAATTGGTTGTTTTGAATAAGTATCAGATAGGAACTATCTTTGTTAATGCTTGTTTTTCTGGCAGCCCATGTCTAGTAAATTTTGATTGACTTCAAATTTGATATTTGAAAATGCGGTAAGGATAAATCCAAGTCAAAGTCGTTAAAACAACGGACTTCTGGCAAAACTGTTATTTGAGGATTTAAATTATATTTTTAGACTATGGTTCATTAGGACATTGAGGTTAATTATTTTGTTAATTCAATTTAATTGGTATTTTGACCTTTTGGGGTCAAGTTAGAGATATTTCTATGCATTATGAGGGTTTTCTATACACTGAAAAAATATTTTTGGCAATTAAAACAATTAGTTTTTGTTTCCTAGTTAAGGGAAATGGTCTTTACGGGTTAAATGGAGACATACCATTCTTTAGTTGGGGAGCTTCATTTATTTTGTTTTGATTTCCTAAGATGTTTGATCAAAAGTGTAGATGAAATTTTCTGTGTGCATTCCATTTGATAATTCACTGTGATCGGTTCTTATAGTAGTCTTGGGTCGATTCTATTGTGGCTACAAGATGACTACACAGTGGAAACTCTTCGATTTTTCCTTTTTCATTGCCACATTGGCCTTTAGTTAGTAGTGTATTAGCCATTAGTGCCTTTGTGTATCTCTGCTTTAGCCATTTGAGACCTTAGTTTAGTATTGTACTATCTACTTAGCGCCTCAAATGTAAGCCGTCAGACACGACTTGATGTAAGCCTTCAGACATCGCTTCATGTAAGCCATTTTCGGCAACAACTGATCTCTAAAAGGAAAGGATCGGGACCCTATAAACCTGATTACTTATTAAAAAAAAGTTCATGGCCCATGAGAATGGATTGAATGGTGTGTGGTACTAGTTTATTTGGCTTTTGTTTTTACTTTTGTTTTGGATTATTTATTTGCAATTGCAACTTGATTCTTTATATTGTATTTATAGTTTTTTTAAAAAAAATCTTTTATATATCTTCTCTAATTTATAAAAATTTGAATTTTATTTTTTAACTTTACTATTAGATATTTTTAGTGGAATCAATGTAATATTATTAAGAATGGTAAGTATTGAAAAATAAGATATACTATATTTAAATGTAAATTATAATGAATTTTAAATCTTCAATATATATAATCATGAATGACTTATAATTATAAAATTAATATATTTGAAGATGTCATAACCTATTCCATATCTAATGAAATCTCACGTAATAATATTTTTACTTACACATCGATTTAATATTCTATAATTTTGTTGATAAATTTAGAGTTTGCAAATAGGTATATAGTTTAGCAATATATATAAATGTAAGTATATGTGATGACAAATTTAAATTTTATTAATATTTTATTTAGAATTTTAAAGAGTGAAATTCTTATATTTCATATTAGATATTTTTATCAATTATTTTAATAATAAACTATTATTTTAATAAAAAAAATTGTGGCTCCACCATTTAATAATAGAGTTGTATTTTTTTTGTTTATACATGGTGAAGAGAATTGTGAGTAATTATATTTTATGTTCAACAATATTTAAATGATGTCGTTTACATACAATGGAAAAATATTGTTTAAATACTGCTCAACAGTTAGTGGTATACCATCGTAAAACTATAAAGTAAATTTTTTCGACAACTACCTTAAGTTCCCCTTCGGGGTTAAATTTTGGTCTGGTTCCGCCACTGCCAAAAGGACATATGTGAAACAAATGCAATCACGTGTGGCATCACATCGTAAAACTATAAGGTAACTTTTTTCGACAACTACCTTAAACCCCCCATCGCGGTTAAATATTGGTCTGGTTCCGTCACTGCTAAAAGGATCTATGTGAAACAGATACGATCACATGACGGTAAGTTTTCTCAAACTAAGTCTTCGATAACATCACGTCACAGTACTTATGAAAGAGGAACCTCTTGTTCAACAAGATTGTAGCAACGTGCCTACACGACACCCCTGTGTGATTCCACACCCCCACAACCACACGACCTAGCTAGTATCAAGCTTCATGGTATAGGTGGATTGATCCTGCATCGCTACGGTCTTAGAGCACATTACACCATCCCATTGTGCACATTTCTTAGACCTTTCTTCCATTCTCGTCATCATCATCCTCCTTAATCCCTCCATAAGGGCAAAAATTAGCTTGTTCCTTAGATCTCCCAACTAGTTGTTAAAGCACTCGACCGGATTGTTAGCCATGTTTTAGCGTTTCAACCTCTTTGAGAAAGCATACCTATCCCAAAGGGAGTCACCGAGACTGTCCAAATCATATGCCTCCTTAGATGTACTCTTTATCTTCTCTATAGCCACCTTGAAGTTCCTCACATTGAATGACATTGATGCTCTCCAAAAAATCTTCTTCAAAATGTCGGTAGGATATTTCTTACAGAAATTTACGTAAATATGACGGTTGCATTTCGTTTGCATGACATGAGGCACTAATTGCACAATTGCCTCACCTAGACCCTATATTTAAACATTGAAAAAACATGAACACTACAAATGATACAAACTAGTGGAAGGTACATGACCAGGGTAAAACAATCAGCACATGGTTCATAAAATCAAAGTTAGATAAGCACATATTTCATAAAATCAGGGTTAGATAACACATAATTCATAAAGTCAGGGTTAGACCAACACATAATTCATAAAGTTAATTCATCACTTTTGTCCACACAAAATGGCAACAAATAAAACTAAAATGCAAACAATACAACACAAATTCCTTCACATGATTAAGGCAGCCAACACATGATTTTTGACAACAAGTTACTACAACTACTTGACAAACAAAAAAATGCACAATCAATGTGTAGTAGTAAGAACAGAATTGCCACCTATTGACGGTCAACATTAACGTCCAAGGTCTAGCCTCCACAAAACTACCCAGAAAGTCATCCTTTTTTTTTTGAAAAAGAACAACCAGTTGTCCTTTGATTCCCCCTCAGCATAAGGAACTACTAGGGGGGAAATTCCTCCATCGAGATCATTCCTGATGGCACTCAACTGGACACCGGCACAGATACCTTTCATATAACAACCATCATAACCTAATAATAGCCTACAACCTTCCAAGAACTCTTTCTTAGCACCGTCAAATCCAAGGAAAAAATTCTTCACCAAAGGAAGCAACTGATGCAGCCCTCCTTCATATTCCATCATTGTGCAACTTCCCGGGTTACTCTTTAAAACCTCCTCACAATATTGGGGAAGTTCTTTGAAGGAATCCCATGGTTACCATCTAACATTTCAAAAGCTTTAAATTTTGGCCCAATAAGTTGGTGCTTCTTTGGTTGCACCCCATACGTCAGCAACTTGTCCTCTAACACCTAATTCGAGACCCTCCGGTTAGCACTCAATAAGTGCTTAATCGTGTGTGCTATCTATATTTTAGTCACATTCACACTCTCTTCAGAACTACATGTGTGTTCCCCCTATAGCTTCCGAGTACCATAAGTTTACTCATCCGTTAGACCTGAGCTGTGGAGCCTCAAGTTGCTATCCTTATCCTTACATTGGGCAGTCACCCAAAACTTCTCACTCTTCACCATTCCATATTCAAACCCTTCCTGCACTGCAAATTCAAGTATCACAACCTTCAAGTCTTTCTATGACTCAAATAACATTCCCTCATTAAGTATTATTTGAAAACCTAACCAATGTTGAACTTCTTCCTATTCAAACTTCCTCAAAGGATGTGCCTCTTCTCCACTATCAGACAAATTGTCGTACTCCATGTTCCCGTGATTATCCTCATTTCCAATCAGATCTGACTCGATCTCAAACCTATCATCTGTGTACAGACTTATCCACTCTGCCTCTTTTCAATATATCCTCACGTTCTTCTTCTTCAGCATAATCCTCATAAAAACTACCGTCTGACTCATCGAAGTCAATTTTAAGGCAGTTTTTTTATTCTATTGCAACCTTCAATTTGTTCCCTTGATTGTTGCACTCGACCTGGATTTTTGTACCACTTCCAAGACCACCTGAGAGGTCTACAACCTCACCCAACACCTCCACAACATTTGTCGCATCCTCAAAAGCATTAAACATATTCATGACATTCTTCTCCGTGCACAACATCATTTTGTCCAAGGTTGGATGCCAGTAACTAAGGCTCAATTATTTGGTCTTCTGAAGGTCTGGATCACCCAAAAAGAACTCTGTGAAGTTTGAATTTACGACAACCAACGAATATCTATCGCGATCGATACCATCCAAAACCTTCCTTTTTCACCGTGATAAAGTGTCAGGGGGAACATGTCATTTGTATCATCCTGTACAATGTATACATATGATCAGGTGGAATTCACTCATCCAAAAAAAAATCATAAACTCCAGTGTCCCATGCCAAGAATAATAACATAAACTCCACAAATAACAACACAATTAGTCTAACATTACTCAAAATCAACCAGGACAGAGCCCTAGTTCTCAGTTTATAAAAATATGAAACCTTAGGTCATTAAGACCTGAATTTTCTAACCACCTCATTCTCAGGCCACAAACAACCATTAAAAATGCAATCCTAATAAATATTAACACCCCTTCAAACCAAAAACAACACAAGATATGACATCACACAAAATCCATCTCGAACTCACCCACAAAGCCACATTATCGACGATAATTTAATAAACACTACAACACAATATAAAAATGGGATCAAAAATGGATAAATGAGACTTTCGCAACAATGAGAATTCAGACATACCATTTTTTCACTTCCCCTATTTTAGGGACCAACGGGTAACTTGACCGGCGGTTTCCTTCAATCCACTGTTCGGCGGATCGATCCTCCTCCATAGGTGATTGGCGATGGTTTTTCGTCGACTATGACGGCCTGGAACGACCGTAGCGGTGGTGGTAAACAGTTTTCACCTTTGGCAGAAGAAGAGAAGAGTACCAAGAAAGAATTAAAAGAAAAGAAAAGAAAATGGGGAAATCGGGTGTTAAAAAGAGAGGACAGTTGTGTCTTTTCAACTTTTTCAAAAAAATATTGAGAGGGGTATAATTGTCATTTACTACAAAATCAGCCATCTCTGGCGTTGACAATAAGAGTCAACGGACCCCGAGGGTTAGCACTTATTTCATAAAGTTAGGGTTGTTTTGACACTTTTTAATTTTACCGGATTATATTGGCAATTTTGGTATACAATCAGGGTTATTTTGACATTTACTCATATTTTTATTACTTTTACTAATAATGATGGAAAAGTTTTGCGAAAGACTGTCTTTCCATATGCATATGGAAAGACTGGCTGGAATAGAATTATAGAAAAGTAAAATATTTTAGTTGTAATATTAAAAATTTATTATGCAACATGTAGTAATTATAAGCTTATGACCCGATTATTTCAACAAAAAAAATTATATTAATTTTTTCTAATTTACAGTTTAAACTGTGATATTTACGTAAGTTATGAAAAATAATAATCTAGTGGATCGAAGCAAAAAAGTCACAAACCTGCCAAGTGTCAAGAAATAGATCGACTAGCCTTCTCTTCAAGCTTTGCTCATCTCAGAGGCTCCTTTGGAATCCAAGAGGCTCCTTTACTTTGACTTATAACAACAACAAACATGATGATACCTATCTTTCCTACTACTTCCAACCATTTTGCTTCTACTTTCTCCTTAATTTGAAGTACTCGAAGTACCCATTTCAAACTGTAATTTAAATATTTATTAAGTCAAAATTTATTAACTTTAATCACAAAATTGAATTAATGTATAAGTATAAATACCATTGAGTGATACCTTGTCAGACTCGTTATAACATATATTTTCAAAATATCAAATTTTCACAAATTTTAATTAACTTTAATAAAAGATATTAGCGATCAAATATTTTTTGAGTCAACTGGTAAAAGTCAAAGTGTGCAAGTTGAAATGGGTTAGAGAGAGTACTTCTATATTGATGTAATAAATTATATTCATATTAATAATATTTATTCTTTTTGATAAAAAAAACTTCTTTATTGGATAGGCCATGAAAGGGTGGATAACATTTCCTTTTTCTAAATAGCATTTCATATGCTAAAATCTTTATAAAACTGTGTACTAATTTATAAAATTCTAATATTTCTAATCATATAATAAAAATTATAGTATTATAATATTTAAAAATATTTATATGAATATGTTTAAAATATGTACTCTCCAGCAATATGGGCGAAAAAAAGGTGTGATAGTGTGTGTACTTCTAAATCTCATCTGAGATCCGGATCGACGTTTTACCGGAGCATCGCCATGGGCAAGTCAGTTGCAAAGAGGGGCAGGAAGAAGGTTACCTTGCAGCTGGGGAGAGAAGAGACAGGGGAAAAAGAAAGAACGGAACTGGTGGAAAGAAATGAGAAAGAGCAAACAAATGAAGATTTAGAGATCATCTCCCAATCGGTGAAGGAATCGAAGATGATGGGAAGTAATGAGGTCCAGAAGACTCCAAGCCAGGAGGTCGAGGTTTCA
>JAULKK010003106.1:0-10517 GCA_032355705.1 Rubia peregrina
CAAACAAAAATATGCCAATTCTGCTGGGACGGAGGGAGTATTAATTAAGGAAGAAGGAATAAAAACCAAGATTGGAATTGAAGGAAAAGTTCCACTGTTAACTTTTTAAAATTCCTTTGTAGCTAAGCTGGAAAATTTGAAAAAGAAATCATGAAGACAATAAAATATATGGCTTCAAAATTTCATATCACCTATCAATAATTTTCAGAGAAGTGGGCTAGTGCGATCATTCCCACGCCGCAAATGTTATGGTAGTTTTTGATATCAAGCTTACTCAACTGTTGGTATCCTTCACCAATGGCGACTGAAGCAATGATGTGATTAGAGGACATCTCTACTTTCGAGAGTGTTTATTTTTATGAAGATAAGCGGGGCTCTAAGTCCATGTCACTGGTATGATGAAGAGGAAATGACGTTGTCTGAGATTCTGAGAATACAATGAAGGTTAGGGAAGTTTGTGGAGAGATTACCGGAGGTGTCGAAGTTACTATATATAGTGTGAATGGGAAGCGATGAGTACTGCTATTTCATATATTTCATAGTGTGCGCAGGATATAACGAAGCACAAAGCATTGACATCTAACTATACATGAAATCAACCCGTGGCTTTTCCACCCTCTTTGATTGCATCACCAAGGCCATTTGCCTCTAAATGTATTTCAACATCTAGAAACCAAGATAAGTAATTTTTTCCGGTGACATCAAGGGCGGTGAATTCTAGTTTTACAAGATTAGCCATGGTAATAATAATGAAAATATTAGAATAAAAGTTATGCTCCTTACCAAATGATAATTGTTCAATTCTTTAGATCATCCAGATTTCCGAGTTTGGAAAGGACCATTTAAGGCGATTTTTAGAGAACTGTCTTCCCTTAATGTCTTTAATATAAATCTATCTACTCTATATTATTTGGTTTTACATGTTAACTTCTTTATTTTGCAAAGTATTTGTAGCCTAATGGGATGTTTCCTCCATGAGTAATCTATATGTATTTTTGTGAGCTTAAATGGAAGATCTTCATTGGAGAAGGTCATTAGTAAGGATGATAGTAGATTGAAGGCCAATCAAGGTATTGCTAGAAGAATGAAAACCATTGAACCTAATGGTAGTAGATTGAAAGAACTGGAAGAAAAAAGAAGGTAAAAGGAGAAAAATCTTCAAGGCCAATCCAAAGTGTTCATCGGGTATATAACAAGTATCTTGAACAAGGAAATAACTGGGATGTCCTTCTGTTGCATGTTTCAACAATTCACGAGATGCTGCATAATCAGAATATTTCCAAACAAAATATTTACCACTGTTAATTATTTACAATAAAATATGGTTATACCCACTAATACCTACTAGAACATCGATAAAACAGCAAAAATATACAAAATATGACGAGGGAAACAAAAGTGGTAAAGCAAAGGGTAAAAACTTCCTCTGAAATCCAAAACGCAAAAGAACAAGACATGTTCACTTCTTCTTGCCTACATCATCACATTTGAATTCCAAATTTCTCTTTGGGCCTGAATCATCTGTTAGGGATTCTTTTAGAGCAGGTGCAGTGTCTCCCATGATGACATCAATTTTTGGAGTTTCAAGAGCTGCAACAGGGATTTGTTCCATTGCTTCCGGAGTCATTGGCAAAGAAGTAGTGGGTTGGTCAATCTGGGAGGTTTGTTGAACTTGAACAAGTTTCATAGAAGGTTGAGCATCCAAAGCTAGCTATTGCTGATCACATTCAACAAAGCCAGTTAGCTCAAGACTAATTTCATTTCTAGCTTTTGCATAACTTCTAAGTCGGCAATAAATAAGTTGGCACTTCAATTCATTGTTTAGTTCAACAATATGAACGTCTGGCTTATAGAAATAAAAGAGAGGATAAGAGGTTAGAATAAATGGGATTCCATATAAAAAAAATAATGACAGTCAGTTGCGAAGACTATTGAATTTACATATAATTCACTTGCAGTTACACCCAATAGCTTGTCAACCCATTTTCCGTTAATTCTAATGGAAATGGATCCACTCACATCTGTCAGGCGGATAACCATCTTTGACCTAAATGTAAAAGATATAAACTAAGGTAGAATAATAAGTGTTAATAATGTAAGATGAGTTCTTTAAGAAGTTAAATTTTGAAATTTACTTACATGACTTGAGATGCTTGAATAGAATGAAAACAACAGTTGCAAGTCAATTCCATCCAAATTAAAACACTTGATGCCCTTCGACACTTCGAGCAAATCAATTTGTAGAACTGTTAAGTTTTATTGGCAACGCTGAGTACGACTTTAACCTAACAGTTCATAACCTGCGAATATTTTAAAATACAATGAATGTATGAATTATAAAAACAATCTTATAGATTAATGAAGCAAACCAAGCAAAAATTATAAGTTAAAATAAGTTCATGACATGCAGGTCTCTCCAAATTTAAAACCCTGGTTAATCTGCCACAAACTACGTTCCTTTAGTGGGAGATGTCTTAATTTTTCTTCCTGTATAGTACTCAGATATCCACAACTATTCTCGACCAATTATGTATATATAGGGAATAACTTGCGAGCTCTACCCAACTTATGCAGGACATTGGTCATGCAGTGGGCAGAATGAGCTTACAGTTGGAAGAATTTGGGAGTAGGCTAAGTTTCATGGAGGGTACCATGCATACTTGGGAGTCTAGGGTAGAGTTCATTGATCGGGAGATGAATGAGAAGTTCACCATTGTAGATGAGAGATCGGATGTCCAAGAAAAGCCTTTGAACAATTTATCGATAGATTCCACATCTCGAGACTCGATGTTTTGGGTATGTCATTCCTATCGAGAGGCAAGAAATGCGTCTGAGGGAGGGGAGAAGAAAGAGACTCGAGACTCAGCACTTGAGGAGGGACCCTTCGGGATCACATGAATGAGCTTCACTACTTTTCTTTTTTCCTATTTATGGTTTTATTGATTCATTGTAATAGGGAAAATGCAAAGTTCAAGTGCAGGGAAGGGAGTAGTGAAACACTTATCAGTTTTCATTTTTGATTCCTTTGTATTTTTGGTATTGCTTTATTTAGTGTTTTCTGTGGTTTTGGGAAGTTTGGTAGAATCTTTAGGTGGTTATCACTTTGTTGGGGGAATGTTTTGGGATGAACCTCTTTGGTGGTGTAATTTTTTCTTTTTCACTATCTTTTTGTAGTATGAAGCCAAGATTTGGGGCATTTTGTGCTACACAAAAAAAATTGAAAAATATGAATTTTAAAATATATATATATATATATATATACCTAGCTAAGACAAAGATCCAAAATGGAAACTTAGGTAAAAATAGGAAGAAAACTCAGATTGGTCGAAAGGCCCAGGTAAAATAAGAGGCTAGGCCCGACTAGGTTGGAAAACCTAGGCAAAAATGAGAGGTTGTGTGGAAAAATGTGAGATGGTGAGCTCAACATGTGTGAATGCTAGGATGAAAACCCGAAAGATGTTCTAGGAAAAATGAGAGAATTTGAGAGAAAATGGAAACTAATTAAGTTGAGGATCCTACGACATTATCCTTGGTTGTAGCTAAGTTGAGAATCTCGAATTATCCTTAGTTACAACCAAGTTGAGGATCTTGTGGATTATCCTTGGTGGTTTTTTCGGCAGCAACTGTTGGATTGCTTTTGGAAAATTATTCGGCTAGTTCAACACTTATATTTTGTAGTTACCTTTTTTTCACAATATTTTGGGTGGTTAGGTTACTTTAGCATCTTCGGAGAGTGTGAGAGTTGTGAGATTCTTACTTCTTTGGCGGGAACTTAGGTAGCTTGAGAATAAGTTGAATGTTTTGGCTAACTTCTCTTTGCATGCTACATTCCGCTTAGATATTTTCTCATTTTTGTTTACTCGAGGACGAGTGAAGGTTTAAGTGTGGGAGGATTGATGTGCACCATTATGCATGTGTTAGCCAATGAATTTGACACATTTATTATCATCTTTTGTTTGGTGGATTGTTAGTTTTAGTTAGGTTTACACAACAAAGGTTTTAGATGGCCACTTTTGGTTTTCTTGTCTAAGTTCCAAGTTTTTTAGACTTAATTGAAGTTAATGGACACTTTGTATTCACAGGCACCTAGATCTTCATTTTTGATCTCATTAGTAGATTGCTCGTGAGTCCTTTTTATCATCTTTTTGTAGAAGGCCATCCGCTAGGATGGTAGAAGATATCGAAGGTCATTTGCAAGGATGATAGTAGATTAAAGACCACAGACTCTAAAGCATGGTAGTAGATGGAATTAAGCCCAATAAAGGAGGAGAGATCATTGTCCAAGGTTGCACAGAGTTCTGAGAAAGATCCGAGGAGAATCAGCCCTTGAGGGTGGCACTATTAGATTTTTCTTCACGAGCACTATAAAATTGACTGCAAGAACTCCAAAATTGAACCAACGGTTCACATGTAATAGAGAAAACAAGTCAGCCAACCGGATCAGCAATGACCAACACGGACAACCATGGACCGCTCTAGGCCGGCATGATGGCCTTACCTAGCACGACCCGTATAACTTAAAGCGGCCTGTGCGAGTGGTCCAGCATGATATGTGCCCATCCCCAACACGGGTTGTGCCAACTCGTGCCTGTCGTTATATTTTCTTTTCACTTTAAATTTGGCTAAATAAGGGCGCAAAATGTCCCGTTTCACACGGTCCGCGCCATTTTAAGTCACCAATGCCAAGACCAGCCAATGGGGTGCGAAAAATGCCACATCCCATGTCGAGATACTGAGAAAAATGAGGTTCCAGTTGACAAGGCACACCAAATGACACATGACGCAGATTAGAAGGAGCAAAACTGAACTGCCGACCGAGTGTCCATGCCGGTTGGCATGAGCTGCGCCAGCACAAGACTGGTATGTGCTGGCAAGAGGCCATGAACTGTGTCAAGACTAACATCCCATGCTGGCAAGAGGGGGGTCTCGGCTGACACAGACCGTGCCAGATTTCACTCCCCGTGTCAGTTGCGACTGTTAGGGGTTTTGGTATTTTTTTGGCCTATTTTTAGGCCCAAGTCCCTAATAATGTATATATGGACCTATGTTTACTAGAGTTTAATTTTATGCTCATATTTAGATCTCAAGAGTAGGCTAGATAGAGAAAATACTCTTCCTTCCTCTAAGTTCTTTTCTTTTCATCTTTTTTATTTTTCCTTTGCCCAAAAGTGTTGAATCCAATGAAATACTTGGGTTCAATTCTTAGGGAGTAGGGATCTTACTTGGGGATAATATTTTTAATCATGTTTTTATGTTCATTTTGTGAGATTTCATAGATCTTCCTGTTTTTATGTTCTTTTGTATTATTATGTTGGCATGTTCTTAATATTCTTGTGAATTGCACGATTGTCACACTTAGTTTGCACATGCCAAAGCCTACTTCCATGATGTTGCAATATCGCTACCCCCCAGAGAAGGAAACCTAGATGTGCTTGGGGTAACGATGGGTCCGGAACCGTGTGAGTGTGTGCACGTAGGTTTTCGTTGTTAAGGTTACGATCTACCATGCTCTAGTTAGCCGACTATTTGATCCGAAGGGTTACTGATAGAGATAGCTAAAGTAGTAAGCTAGGGTTACCTTTGTAATCCTAGAGCCATCAATAAGACTCCTACTTCCTTTGCCTTTTTAGGCCTAGGGGTAGTGCATTCTTAGTGTTCCGCCCGGGACTTAATCACACGGGGAAGAATCAAACCTGCACAATGAGCCATTCCTGTTTGTTGGACTCTCCTAATTGCCGAGGCGAGACTAATGGAAAATTTAATACACACATCCCTATGTGACAAGTAGGGGGAATTTTTTACCATTGTCCGCACTACGTGATACAAACACTAGAATATGGTATAGTTCTTGTATTTGATGAAATTGATGATTGAAATGACATTAATAATGTTATGCAAATATTCCTGAGTGTTAGTTTATATTGTTAATTCTTGTGATCATTTGCATGCTAGTAGTTAGTACAAATGTCCCCATGACTGTTTTACCAACACTGTTTATTCCTAACACATGGTCGGATTGACGACCCACTCACGGTTGTGTATAGTTAATTATTAGATTCCTAACATCTCGATGACCCCGGTATTTTCCACTATCTACCATTTTTGGTAGTGTAGTAGTAGAAACGGAAGCAACATATAAATCTCTATCGTTGATCACAACCTCCTCTCGTGTTTTTAACGACGCTCGGGAGGGGGGCGGATCACTAGGTTGAGAATATTGTTTAAAATCCAAGTAATATTTCTTTTAGTATAGTAAGTTGAATGTAGACACACATGTTATCTGCTGAAAAAATTGGCTTTGCTTTTATTACATGTATTTTCAATGCTCGTATCTTCTTGCTTCCTTTGTGTGATTCTTTGGTTGAAGAGTTTAGTGAAGTGAGTGAGTGTATTTGTTTTGTTGGCATTGATGGATAGTGAATTTTTGGTGCTCTCACTTCTCTATGATGATAAAATGCTTGCGAAGATGACATCTTTGCTAAATGATGTACTGCATTTCTCATGAATAATTTAAATCCGTTCAAAACACGAATGATTTTCTAACTAGTAGTTTGCAATCATTGTGTACCAGTTCTCTTCAAAATCAATTGGATCAACACATCCTTTCATACAATAGTCCAAAGCATTTTTGAATTATTCATTTTTCTTCAATTTTGCATAATGTTGTATTGCATTTTGTTTTATGTGCCATAAGCACTACCCATGTTTTTAATTCTTGATGACCTGAATTTGGGCCAAAATGAAAACTATAACAGTTTTTAAGAGAACTAATTCTGCAAGTAATTAATCATTTTTATAAGCTAACATATGTGTTATGTAAGGTAACAAATGTAGTGTCCTACTAAGTTTTTATTAGTGTTCAGTTTTCCAGAAAATCTTCTGTAAGTAAATAACCATGTGCATACACTAATATATCCTATTGGAAAGTTAATATGCTGTAAGAAATAAATTACATTAGTTTTACTCTGTGTGTGTACTTCATATATTGCTTTGCCCATTGCAGGATTTTGATCTGCGAATATTATGACAGACTCTTTCCCTTCCATGGACTTCTTTAATGTGTTCAGAATCCATATAAAAGTGTCAACTAGCTCATTTCCAATAAAACAAAAGCAAACATCGTAATTTTTTAATGATTTTTTAGTCAACCTATTGGCGCACAAATCAAGTTATACTTGTTTGATCAGTAGGTAGTGTCAAATATGGTGACATCGCCATATAGTTTGTAGTACTCCAGCATAATCGAATATCTCCAAAATACCACGTATAGTCTTGTTTCTTAGTCACATTTGATCTTGAAGAAGAAATATTTATCTCTATCATTTATTTCCAAAAGAGTATCAACAACTTTCTGAGCATCTTCACTTTAAATTTCTTTCATACTAAGTTGAGTCATAAAGTTGAGGTAATATTTCATGGTATGGCCTAGATTTCCTTTTTCACCAGTTTCAAAAGCCATGTATCTGTATCCTGGATTGGTTTTAAACCTGCTTGTTCCATTGATGCAATGGTTTCCCTTTATCATTTTTAATCTTTCTTCCACTCCTATTAAGAAACAAACAGGCTGGTCTTGTTAACTCATGGATGTGTTAGGTATTCTGATGCACCACTATATAGTAATCTTGCTTTATCTTGGATTGAATTTCAGCTAGACAACATGTTTTTGTAATTATATCATTTCTTTTCCTTTTCTTTTTTGTTGTAGAACCACCTTCAGTGTCTACACAAGTAACAAGGTTGATAATGTTGGATTTAAAACTTTTGTTTAATCCGCACAAGAGCATTTGTTATATTTTCCCACATATTTCCGTTACCGTTGACTAGTTGAGAGTCAATCATGTAGCTAAAATCAAAATCGTTCACATAATTCTTTAAAGAAAGTGTGTAATGCTTCCAAATTTTTTGCTTTAACCCCGGTAAGACTTCTTGCAACATCTATTTGTTTTTAATTTGGGGAAGTTGCTTCTTTGTTTGAAATTGAGTACAATATTTACTATAAAAAAATACATGTTTTAAGTTAACATATGCACAATTTATATGAAGATTTGAAAAATTACAAAATTATGTATCTTCTTTTTTGTGTACTATAGGAAACGCTAGTTGTAGTATAATTTGTGGATGTTGTAAAGTAAATAGTACATGATGTAAAAAAAGGCACGTGTATTTGAAAATTTTCATATTGACAATTTTTATGTCCTATTTGTTTTGGTCCACTGTAAGAAATACTAGTTGTAGGTTAACATATTCATATTCTAATAAAATATAAATAATTTATAAGCTAATTTTTTTGAAAGATTAAATTCAAGCAACCAAATTACATATAAACATCCAACTATATGACCTAACTAGGAGACACCACCATTGAATCTATGAAACTCAGTGGAGCTTGAAACTCCATCCATTTGAATGGCTAGAGATGCCCTCATGAAAACACTCAAATGTTGCACCACCAACGAACCACCACCACTAAACCCAAAACCACTATGATCTTACCTTCATCGATCACCGGCAGGTTGGGAAACCATAGCGGGGACCACCAACACGGTCCCATAACATTAGGTAATCCCCGTCAAGAAATGCTCTAATATTCCCAATTTTTTACAGAGGCGTTGTTTGAATCATGTACCTCTCAGTTATAGAGAGTGTGAATTATCATCACTAAACCAGGCCCAATTCACATAATCTAACTAATACACTACCTCCTAATAGAGATTCATATTAATCAAAGGATTTAAGAGTTTCTAATCCAATGTGTGTTTTATAGTAAACAATACATGTTTTAAGCTAAGAAATGTGCGAACTACATGAAAATTTTCAGCAGCATATATTTCATGGTGCTAATGTTTACCACAAGTTTCTTACATGTGTATAGTAGGAAAATTTATACATTTGATTCTTCAGAAGTTTAAATAATTTTTTTATTCATATTGAATTCGACAACATAACCTTTGGAATTAATATGAAGAATTCATACCTTGCACACTATTAATTTGAAGAAATTGATCTTATGTAGGCAAAAATTCATCTGTTTGGAAATGAATTTCATTCTTACCAAATTAAAATCCAATTTTTTGAATCAAAGTTACTTTGATGTGCGGAGTTCTTGTAAATTCATATGTTCCAATTGTGATTGGATGTCGAGCTTCTTCCAGGTCAAAATGGATTGATTGATCGAATAACGATTGATAGATTGTGGAATTCATTGGAGAGGGAAGTGATTGATCGAAGATGGAAGCAAATGTTTTTCGTGCGTGTTTTCAGTTTTATGTAAGAGGTTGAAGGGAAGAAGAAAGCTGTTAGAATCAGTCAACCTGATGGGCTCCCTTGTATACTCTGTTGATTAATGCTCCCCTCACACCATTATATGCCGATGTTATTTTGTTATTTCTTGTTCCAAGAATAACGAGGCATTTTAAAAGAATTTCAAAGTCCCAGTTCACCAGCAACTGGTCCAGTTGGGTTTGCTACTAGCAAATAGCTCCCAAACAGCCCCACATGGAATCACACGACGGCAAGGAGCAGAGACACATGGGGTTCACAGGCTACCTACGGTGGTCAATTTGGTGGCAGAAGCTACTCGTCTAATATGGTGTTGCTGGGGCTGGTCTTTGTTATGGCCATCCACACTGCTCCTGGTGTAGTCATCTCCATTATTATACCGATACTTGTTACAAGATTTTGGCCTTGAATTGTCGTTCGGATTCCACCCACTTGGTTGAAATTTTTTAGTCATCCCTAAAGTTGGAGCCTTCCTCTCGCACCTTAGACTGGTCTGTGTATTCTGGTGTGACCATTCATATGGCATCTTTCGTTTCTAGCTTAGACAACGTCACTGCTTATTCTAGCAATTCTTATGTTTAGGTCAGTAATGGTGCACTGAGAATTCTCATATTAACGATTCTCGTATTTATGACAGTTTACAATTATCTGATATTTTGGTTGTGCCTAAGATTACTAAGAACTTGTTATCTATTAGTAAATTTACATGAGATTTGAATGTATTCATCACTTTTGATGACAAAAAAATTGTTATTCATAACAAAGTATCCAAGCCAATCGTGGATAGGGACCATAGTGAGGATTGACTCTATGTCTTAGATAGGGGAGAGGAAGCTTTCCCCCCAATTTTAACAGCAAAATAAAGGCCTGGCGTTGTACGAGCTCTAGATGCTTGTTTGGGCCATGCCTCTACTGCACTCATTTCTAATTTGCATAAGTATGGAGTATTTACTGTTTCCTCTTTGTAGCCCAAACCGAACATCTGTGCCCTTATGTTATGGAAAAAAGTTAGCGGTTGGCATTTGTAGAGAATTAAAAACGTGCTTAGCACGCTCTTGATTTAGTACATTGTGATTATTGGGGTCCTTCATTAGTTTTATCAACAAACGATTTTTCTTACCACGCCTTACTTGTGGATGATTTTTCTCGATTTACAAGTTTTTTCCACTTCTTTGGAGTTTGGATTTTGTTGGCACTTATTTGCAGTTTTCGGTACTTGTCGAGAATAATTTTTCATC
>JAULKK010003147.1:0-10514 GCA_032355705.1 Rubia peregrina
ATCTTTTTCATAGTATCAAGATACACGTTTGGCCGTTAATGTGTTTAACTACGCATTATAACGACAAATAAAAAGTTAATATTTAAAATCTACTTAACTACGACGAATCCAACGATATCACATATGACAATATCATTGCTTATAAAGTTTGATAGTAAATAGTGTCAAATAGTAATGTGCAGTTTAATCCAAGATGCATGGAGTAATAGGAACTTTTGGTTAGGACAACGGGAGCATAAGTGATAGAGTTTTCGTATCCCTCTGTCCTATTTCAAGTTGAACACTTTGACTTTTAGGTGTTGACTTGAAAAATATTTGATACTTAATATCTTTCATTAAGAATAATTAAGAATAATGAAAATTTGCTATTTTGAAGATATATGATATTAAAAAATTAGTAAGGTATCACAATAATATTTATAATTATATACCTATTCAATTTTATGGTCAAAGTTAAGAAATTTTGACTAAATAAATAGTTAAATTGTAATTTGAAATGGGACAGGGGAAGCGAGTAGTAACTATATGGAAGTTATCACTAAAACAACTCCCCGTTGTCATTACACTACTACTCCCTATGTCCCAATTGAAATTACACTCGTAATTTTTTGACACTATTCTCTATCAAAATTTGATCATACATTTAAATAGATATATGAACAACAATATTATCGTATATGATATTGTTCAATTCGTCATAACAAGTATTTTCTAAAATCAACTTTTTATTTGTTGTTCTGTATGTAAGTAAACATATTAATAGTCAAACATTTTTCTTGAATAGCGCAATAATGATTGCAGTTCAATTTCAGTTGGGACAGCGGGAGTACAAAACGGGTTTTAACTTTGCTTCATTGATTTTGGTTGTGAAAATAAGGCTAATAACCGAACTTAAAAGTTTGTTTACTTTGGTTATTAGAAAAATGGAAGTAAAAACTTCTTTTAACTTCGGTTTGTAAAAAACTAAATTCAAAAGATGTCCTTTGACTTTGGTTGTAAAATAACCGAAATGAAAGGTGTCTTTTGACTTTGGTTGTAAAAAACCGAAGTGAATAGATGTTCTTTGACTTCAATTGTAACAAAATTGAAGTGAAAATATGTTCTTTGACTACGGTTAGAAAAACCAAAGTTGAAAGTTATTCTCACTCGACATCGATGCTGGTGTACCCGATCTATAGAGACCTGAAGCCGCAATAGAGACCCTGCCAATGTCGAGTAAAATTGTACTTAACCATATTGGACTTGGTCCATAATTCTTTTTATTTCTCATCCTTGTAAATGTGATGATGTTTACGTCAATCTTTCCCTCTATTGTTGAGGGTCATGTCACCATTGGGGGTTTGAAAGATTGAAGGCACTCTCATGTTCTAGCGAAGTAAGTAAATTAATGATTTTATGTTATTCAATTTATGGGTCATTTGTAGACACTTCCCTATTGTTGTCAATTTTATATGAATAACATGTAATTTACACAACTCATATGAAAACCCCACCCTCGATTTGTTGGCATGTAGGTTTTGTCATGAATAGAAATCATTGTTATAGTGAAGATCGTAGAAGTGTTAAGTATAAAGAATATGTATATATGTTCATTAAGCACGCATTTGAGAATGCGGTGAAGGAAAACGTTTCCTATGTTTATTTCCATGCAAGAAGTTTCATAACACAAAAATATACGAGGACTCCAACGGGTTGAGAGATTATTTGTATTCACATGGTTTTAATCCAACCTACACAATATGGTTTTGGCATGGGTGTGGTGATGACCCAAATGAAACAATTGAGACCCAAAATGATAGTTTGGACGATATGGTTGAGGGAAGTGGTGAGAAATGTTCGTGGTAATCCAGAAAAAATTTCTTTATTGAAATCACAAAATGAGACACTTTTGTACCCCGACTGCTCGGAATGACTCACTGTGTTGAAGGCGACGTTGCAATTGGTAAATATGAAAGCAAAGTGTTCTTACTCTGATGTAGAATTTTTCAGCTTTGTTAAAACTTGTGAAAGGTATGTTACCACCCAGTAACAAACTTCCGGATAAAGTATATGAGGCAAAAAAAGGTTTTATGTCCCATGAATATGGAATACGAGAAGATAAATGCAAGTCCTAACGATAGCATCTTGTATAGGAAGGATTATGCCAAAGAAACATGTTTTCTGAAATGTAAGAGTCCAAGGTACAAAATGAAGGAGGTAGATGATGTGTTTCAAGCTCCTTATCACACAATAAAGAATACTAGATAATGTCCAAGCTTGTTCAATTTAGTAGCCTATCAACAAATAACCTAACTTTAAATAGCATCCCTAATAAATTAACATATTTAAATAGCATCCATAATAAATAAACATATTTCAATCCAAAATAAATTAGCAGGCAACCCCACCAGTAATAGACCATAAGCATTTGACATCAAAGTGTCTGGCCTGTGTGGCCTAGTCATGGCATAAGATCATTATAGAAAATAGATGGGTAGTGTATCTCATTGCGGGATAGAGTATCTAGGCAGGAAAAAAATTATGTCGGGAAACATATTTTTACAAGTGTTAAATATGATGAGAAAAAAAATAAAAGAAATTAAAAGACAAAAACAACAATTAACTTCCCAACACATGTACACATGTCAACATACTATTTCCCCTTACCCTCACATACCACTTTTCTCCACGTAATTGTTTTTTGGTATCTATGTGCTCTTACCCCTGCTACTTTGTTACTTACTGGTACGCCAAGTTGTTCATGTTGCACCCAGCGTCACTTATATCCTAACAAATAGCTGAAAGGCTCATAGAGATCTAATTAAATTATGAAATTTTGGCCTATGTGCGAACTTCGTCTCTTGCCCCGTCTGCCTACTGTGGATAAGGTTTGGCCATTTCATAGATGCTGAAACATCGATGCACTCCAGTCCTAAATAGGAGGCAGATGATGAATTGGCGGCACTTCTCTTAGGTTCAATGATCAAATCAACATAATATCAATAGCACAACAGTAGCAAATAGTCCAATCAATTCAAAAAGCCAAACTCAAACAACAAAAATCAACTAAACGACACGAAAACAAGCACTATCTCAATTCAAAATTTCACTATCAACCAAAATCTCTCAAAATCAAGAATTTCAATCACTCTAACTCCCCCACACTTAACCCAAGCACCAAACAACCACTAAAATATCTAAGAATTCCAATTAAAGATCAACTCGGCTGATAAATCCTGGAATTCAAAAATTAAATCTCAAATACCCGTAATGAAGATGGAGAATTCATGGAAACAATTTTGAAGACTAATATAATTCTTCAATTGATCGAATTGAGGATAATTGGCTTCAATTGAACGAAAATTTTGAAAACCCCAAATTATAGGGTTATTAAGATTTTAGCTAACAAGTATGAATTCTTATGTTTTTTTTGGGGAGGGGGATTTGTGAAATGATGGGGATTTGTGATTTGATGGGGATTTTGTAGAGGGAAAAGTTAGAATTGGGTTTGGGTTGAGAAATGGGTGTTTACAAAGAAAGACAGTGGTGGAGCTTGAAGGAACGACAACAGAGCGGACGAGGAAGAGGAAAATAGGTCGACTGTTCGAATGAAAAAAAAATTGGCATTGGGATTTTAATGGGGACCTTCACGGACCATGAAGTTCTTTGTAATCTGCAACTAGAGTTTTAAAAAGGGGGGTTCATTCTCCAGAGTTTGGCAAATTGTGCACGTCTATACAGTCTGCGAGCTGAGTAGTCCAGCTCTGCATCCTTTCTTTTGACGTTGTGAACCACACACATTTGTATGGTCTGTGAGATTTCATTTATTCATGTCCTCGCATCACTTTTTCACGAACCGTGCATAGTTGTATAGTCCATGCACCTGGGCTTAGTCAACCCTTTGCCTATAATTTTGCTCCAAAAAATCTAATCTCTTTCCCACACAAAAAAGATGTACAAGCCTGCTATAAACTCGTTCTAAGACATAAAGTTCAACAAATAAAAATAAAAACATTCAAATACATTGTCCATTCACTATCAGAAGAGGGTATAGGATATAGGAGCGTATATTTATTATCATCGACACAACTTCTTCTTTTTTGGTGAAAGAGAGCTAAGTTCAAATCTTTCCTTGGGTCTATGGAATCATCATCCTTGATTTCATTCGTCATTACCTCATTTTTCCTTGGCCTCCAACATTGTCTTGCTTTGAATCTCACCTTTGGAACCAAGGAGAAAACTTGGGTGCCTTGTTTCTTTTCAGACGGTTTGAGGAACTCTTTTGATTGAAGATGGTTGAAAGGAGGTTTAGGTCCCTTCAACGCATTTTTCAATCATTGCAAGTTAGTACAAGAAACATTTGCATACTCAATATCATCATGGCCAAAGTACTAGGAACTTGTTCCTTTTCACTTTCAATCAAGTTAACTACTACCTCCGTCCCGGAGAAAGCTTTCTATTTTTTAGTCAACTTTTTCAAATCATATATGTTCATCGATAACTTTAATTACATATGCAAACAATGTATGAAAATTTGATATTTAGAAAATATATGTTGCATGGAATCTAATAATATCTCACATGATAATATTGTTAATTATATACTGATTGAAATTTATGCTCGAACGTGGCTTGAGAAAGTTAACAAAAATAGGAAGCTTCCTATAGGACGGAGGAAGTACATGGTAAGACTCATTTTCATTTTCATTAGAAGGCTCCACTACATTCTCAATTATAGTGATACCATGAAAATAATTGTTTCTCTTACGAGGTTCTTCAGCCTTGTAAAAATCATATCATACCTTTTCTCCTTCAAACTCTAGACTTTTTACGCCACTAAGCACGTCGATTTTAGTTCTCTCCTTTTTTTAAAAATGGTCTCTCTATCAAGATAGGGGATATATCAAAATCATAAAATTCAGTAGGGAACACCAGCTTGTCTACTTTAACCATCTCATCATGTACTTGAGACTAGCTTGGGAGTGATCGGCTAGTTGTGTGATCACCCTAGTTTAATGCAAAATCCCAAGTTTAAGGGTTTTGAAGAGAGGGTATAGAATCAAATTTATAGAAGCTCCTAGGTAAATCATTTCTTTTTCTATCATGGTTTCACCTATATAGTAAAAAGGTATAAAGAACATGCCAGCTGGGATCATTGCATTTTAGGGTTAGCCTCTTTTGAAATAGGGCTGACACATGTCAACTAATCTTTACCTTCCCTACTTTACTCAAACTCTTCGATCTCTTTAATTTGCAAATTTCCTTTAAAAATCTAACATAACGAGGAATTTGTGAAATAACATCTAAAAGAAGGGTAATTACCAGGCAACTCCGGAAAACTCCGAAGAGATTTTTGTTATTGATATCCTTGCAGTTCATTTCCCTCAGAGTCATCGGAAAATGGCGGTGGAGGGTTGACCTTCTAAATTTGGTATTTACAGGTTGCTCGTGGAGGTGTTTCGGGTTTAGCCTCTAATTCCAAAACCTCCACTCCATGCTAAACTATGTTTCTGACAATAACTTATTTCTCGGTCTTCCTTTTGGCATTCTTTTCAAGCTCCTTTTCTTCCTTAGTCTCAATCTTTTCTTTGGCCATTAGCATATGCTTTATACTCCTCAAGGTTATTGCACTCACATTTTGGGAATAGAAACATTTGCCTCTCTTCCTATTCACCTCTTTAAATTCCTCATCATCAACATGTGGCTTCTTCATATCAAGATCCTTACCTTCCTCTCTTAGAAATAATTTCCCCATTTTTTGAGGTGATTTGCTTAATACATGTAGCTTAGCTCTTTATGTTGGAATAAAAGGTGAAATCCCTCGTGCTCAGATCCCCTCTATTCCGGTACCACGAGTTGATGACGAGGTAAATCGCGACATTCAAGGATCAACTACCAAGTGGTCACTTCTTAGTGCCCACAAGGAACCCCTATACTGAAAAAATTCCCAAATTGCGGTTACCAAGATTCGAACCTAAGATCATAACCAGACACTCAACCAATTGACCGATAAAGTGGGTGCGCTTACCTCTTCATGTATTCCCACTAGTAGAAGTTGGCGTCATTTACGATGATTTTTTTATTCCTATGACAATACTTATTAACCGCCATCTCTGGATCTCAGTTGTTAATTGGTCAGTTGGTCTATCGTGGTTACAGAACCCTCGCGTGATAAGTGACCAACGACGATTGCATTTACCCCCATTTTTAGTTATTTTTTAAATGCCAAGAACAATTCTGAGTTTTATAACTAGTGTCACTTTCAAGGTTCAGAATCATTCATTATAGGTTAATGAGTCTGTTATCTGGGTTCCAAAATTAGAATATTGTCAGAATTAGGTTGTCGGAAATCCAATTCTGAGGTTGTAATAGGATATCATTCTGAAATCGGGGGAAATTCATATCCAATTTCACCTGAAATCATATCGACAATCAGGGGGGTGGATTTTAGGAATGCTGGCTAGATATTGGATCCCAGTGATTTTGTATTCTTGCATCAGAAGTGTGCTCAGACAAGAATTGAAACAATAGTGTTTACTATTTTGAATGGATTTTAATGAATTTAACACATTCCGTACTTTGGAAGTTTTTTTTTTTGGATTGTGATCTGTGTATTTTTAAAAAGAATTGGAAAAAAATTTGGAATGTAATCTTTTGTGAAGGAAGGTATCTAGCTCTTGCTTTCCAAGCATTGTTGGACATTAACTGTGTGGATCAGTGGATTGATAGGATGATTTTGTTCCCATCATCGGGGGTCATCCTCTCCTCATGCTCCACTGTTACTGCCATTTTTTTCTTCGTTGGAGCATGTATTGTGCTTTGACCCTTGTTACTAGTATATTCAGTTGTTTTACTTGCTTTGAAACTTCTACTAGATGTTTACTCATCCCTTTTTTTGTATTGTTTCATATTTACTTATCGTAACTGCTCCATAATTTTCCACTTAAGGTTGTTGCAGTTTTCATGATCATGATATTAGTGCAAGGCACAATAGTATTCTTTTGACCTAGGGTGTTTCTCATGGGAAATGGTTCGCGAAACATTTCCAAGAAGCTTTGCCTGATATCCGACCTAGACTTTGTGGGTGAGGTATCACGAGATGTGATGTTTGTGGTCGTTTGTGTGGGTAAGGTTCCCTTTCCTATTTTGGGATTGCCATTCTTCACCTCTTTCCCTGTTCTTTTATCTTCCCTCTTGCTCTCGAGCTTCCAATTGTTTGCTTCCTCCATGCGAACATATTTCTCCACTAATCTTTATAATTTGCTAGGGTTATGTGGCATATAATTGGTGAGTTTATTTTGCAAAAGTCAACTGATCGTGTTCCATTCATAAAAGATGCTAGTGACATCCAAGAAGTCGGGTCGCAAACTTGCAGGCTTTCTAACACAAAACGGTCATGGTAATTTTCTACACTTTTGCCACTTATGTGTGCCACATTCGTCATATTCACAAGGGATTTTGTAAACTTTAGTTTTTTGTAAAACCTAAGGAATTGGTCTGATAGCTCTGCCCTTGAGTAAATGTTGCCTCTGGTAGCCCATCCTACCATGTGATCATTTTTTACGCTAAAAATATGGGGAAAGCTCTGAACATGATCTGAATATGTGCATCTCGAAGTCACATGTTTTTGCGATAGGATTGTAAGAATTCCTTGGGATCGATTTACCCATGTATATCTTCGCGTGGTGAGGGAGTTTGAAATTTTATGTTTTTTAATAGTTTTGAAAATTTGTTGTCAGTGGTGAATGGTTAAAGTTATTTTCTTCCACTATGTTTCTCAACTCTCCCTCAAATATGAGATTCTGATGCCTAGGTTCTTGCCTCCTTTCTATGATTCTTGGTGTCCGTCAGTGCACATCCCCCCTTTCTAAGTTATTCCCATGTTTGAGATTATGACGATTGCCAAGGTTTTATTAGTGGCATAACTTTGTGCCCTTGTTTCAATCGTGATCCTTTTCCCCATTGGGGTTCATCCTTGCTTTTGTTCGTTAAGGAGTGTTTGTATAGTTGTTCTCTATTAGCTTTGAGAAACGCTGCAAATGGTTTTTTTTAATCTTTCCCATGTTACATGTTCAATGATTCTCCTTGGTCTTCCCTTTCTTCTTGTGATGGTTCCTTATCCGCATTGAATTTGACCTATCTTTACGAACCTATTGTTTGAATAAGCAGTTGTTGCATCGGAGCTGCTTCTTGCAGCCCCAATCTTACTCAATGCAGCCCCATTTGTTATGTTAAATGTCCAAGTCACCCCTTGTAATTGTTGTCATGTTTGGTCCCTGAAAGTTTTGCATATTTCGCACCTGGTCCTTGATTTTAGGTTCAGATTTCCAGATTTCCAGATTTCAGCCTCAATCTTCTCCGCTTTACTCTGTTTTCCAGATTTCCAGATCTGCAATTTTCTGCAGATTTCGTCCTCACCAGTCGCCATTTCTCGTCCTCTCCCAGTCGCCGTTTCTCGTCCTCTCCGCCGGTTTTGCCGTCTGCTCCCAGTAGTCGTCTCTCGTCCTCTCCGCCGGTTCTCGCGCCGCCTGCCTTCAGCCGCCTCTCGTCCTCTCCGTCGGTTCTTGCAGCGTTCCACGCCAAGACTCCACCGGTTCTCGCAGTCTCTCCGCCAGGTGTCGCCGTCTCTCCGCCGGTTGTCGCCGTCTCTCCGCCGGTGCTAGCCGTTTCTCCGCCGGTTCACGCCATCTCTCCGCCGGTTCTCACCGTTTCTCCGCCGGTTCTCGCCGGTTCTCCGCTGGTGTAGCTTTCGGCCAAGTGGCCACCCCTGTTGCCCTGTTGTGTTGGTCCGATTTGCACAAATTTTTGTACTGATATCGGTGTTTCAAGATTACAGGTTTGTCCTAATATTGTTCCCCTATTTTTTCTGCGATTTGTATCAACATTTTGTACGGATATCGCTGATAAATACTGGTTCCCCGATTTGTTGATGAGTTATTTATATTTCACCATTTAGAATGTACTACGGATGAAATATTTTTTCTGCTGGATCTTGTCCGATGTGGTCTGAATTTTTGTTCAGTATGGTTGTATGCAATGGTGTTGATTATGCCTTTAGTATGGCGTTGATTATGTTTTCTGCTGGATCTTGTCCGATGTGGTCTAAATTTTTGTTCAGTATGGTTGTATGCAATGGTGTTGATTATGCCTTTAGTACGGCGTCGATTATGTTCTCTGCCATGAGTTTGCCCCTTGTGTAGGTGTTGGAAATAATTTCTCTGTACATCAAATTAAGCAATATGGGGTCTATCCCGAGTTTCTGTTTCCCAAGTTATTTTCCTTTCATTCTCAAGCAATATGGTTGTATGAAGTGATGCATTTAGACATTTTGATTTGGGCTAGGGTTTAAATTAAATAATTTCTCGTGTTTAACAAATTGTAATAGGAACAAATCACACATCTTTTGGGAGAGAAATGAAATGAAGAACTTACAACATTAAAAGAGAGAGATGTAATTTTCCCCATCTTTCAAAAAAAGATGAGGGCAACATGATTAAATTGCAAGAGATAACATTATGTATTTTTGAAGAGAACAAGCTATAATTTGCTAAATGTTTAGATTGCTTTCCACTAAAAAAATGCTCCGTTGCGGTAGTTTGTAAAAGTTCGAATATGTTATTCTATGTTTGGAAAATGTTAGCAATTGTCATAACTTTGACTCTTGCAATGTAAGCTGTGTACCTGAATGGTATCGAAATTTGAGATTAATGGCCGGAGTATTAGTTTAGGCTTGGTGTGCATTACATTTGATATATTTTTTCATTCAAAATTTGATATGTGTTAGGTTTTATTATTATAAACAGATGGGCAGTAGGGACAAGTACGTATACCATCCACTGCCGAACACTGAAGATGCTAGGGGTGTTAGGGAGCGTGGGCTGAACGCATCCCAACGAAGGAAGCGGGTGCCTCCCGCAAAGACTCCTAAGAGGCCACACGACAGAGACGTGGGTTGTAGCAATGTTGTGGGACCAGGCAGAGGGAAAGGGTATTTTTCTAGAGACCCCGAGTTGCATATTGAGGAATCAGGATCTAGAGATACTGTGGACTTTGACGAAAGTGAAGATGGTACAGATGGGGAGTATGATAATAATCAAGCTATAGTTGCAATCAATACTACTCAAGCTGATCATGAGATGGGAGGGTGTAATGAATCACCTCCAGAATACTCCGATGACCAAGCTTCACCACATTCACAAAGCTCTCCTACGTCACGAGGTTAGTATAATAGTTTTGAAATATGTAGTTTGAGATTCATTATGTGAAGGTCTAGGGTTTGCTGTGTATGTGTTGAGTATGATTGCAATGTGAAATCACAGGTATACTTGTCTGATTTTTAAAATATAATTACAGATAAGAAGAAAAGACCCGCTTTGTCCAAAGACAGACTGTCCTGGAAGATTGTAAATGCTGAAGCAGGTGGCCCTATAGATCCGACAGTGATCCCTAGTTTCGGTGGGCATGTGGCTCGTGATATATGGATTGGCAAGGAGCGTGAACCCTTGCTTTGCAGGACTCAAGGGAATCATGTAAAA
>JAULKK010003178.1:0-10513 GCA_032355705.1 Rubia peregrina
TGACCAAATCATGCGAGATGCAAGCTTCCAATTCATGTTAAGGAAAGATAATCTATTTCCACATTTTAGAAAGGTTCCTATTTAGAAAGGTTCCTATTACCTCACAAATGTAAATAAGGGTTCTAAAGTGATTGGAAGATTTTCAGGGTTGATGGATTGTAGAAGTATTTACTGTCTGGCCATTCCGATTCTAACACAGGGGGTGGAGGAATTTTGGAATGGAATCACAGTTTATATCTTCTACTTTCTGGTATTAGCCTCTTTCGCTCTGTAAAACTTTTTGGTGGTCAAAGTTATTGGCCTTTTGATGGTTTCGGGGATCCATTAAATAATCCCCCCTCATCCACATGAGGTTTTAAATTAAAAATAGAAAGATAGAGAGATGTGAAGAATGTCTATTTCAAAAGCATTGCCACCATTAAATATAATATGTTACTTTCTTTGTCTTTCTCCAATAGGGAAAAGAAAACGAATGGCTCGGGTTGAGCAGTGCATGCAGTTGCATTTGTTTCTCTCTCTATCTTCTAACTTATGGTCATCCAATTGGTCCACAGGTTGGGAGAGATACAAGTCATGGAAGACAATCCCACCAGCATCTCGTCTTGTGCTCTTTTCTACACCCTCCTCTCCCTCTATACATACATTGCAATATTGTTTTGTATACACATACATACCCCTCCGTCTTCCCAACTTAAAGTTCCCATAAACTTTTTGCACAGACATTTATATGTGCTGATGTGACAGGGAAACTGAAAGATTGAGATGATTTGAGTAAAGTTCAACCACAAATTTCACTTCAAATGAAGAATTAAAGACTTTTGGTTGAGACAGACAAAAATAAAATGTAGAAACCTAATGCAGGGACAGAAGAAGTATATACATATGATGTGTGATCTAAACTGAAATGAAGTGATATGAAATTTAGCACTCCCTCCGTCCAACCGATTCTGCACACTTCTCTTAAATAGGTGTCCCAGCACATTCCGCACACTTTCCATATTTATAAAAAATTATGTATCAAAAGACAAAATTACCCCTGAACTAACTAAAAATTCTCTCCAAACCTAACCTACCCTACCTCACTCACCCACTCCATTTCTCACAAAACCTTACCTCTCCACCTGACCATCTTCCTCTCCTCCTCGTTGCTCCCACCGTCGCAAAACCATCTTTGCCTCGTTGCTCCACCATCTCTCCCCTCATCTCACAAGCTTCCAATTTCACAAACCACCTCTAGCAAGCTTCCGATTTCATTCGAAAGAGAAGCGGACGGTGGCGGAGAATTTTTGCGGCCATCTCCGGGAGCGGGAACGATTCAAGCCATATGAGGGATTTTTCTTCAATTGATTCAAGAAGAGACGAGAATCGGTAGTGGTGGATGGATTGAATCGATCCAAGCCATTTCTGCGGTGGATGGAGGAGAAGGGGAGAAGGCGCGACAGTTTTCATATCTGTAAGGAGAGGCGAGGCAGAAGCCAGAGGCGTGGCAAGGGGGACCGGAGGCACGACAGAGGGAGATGTAGGGTTTTCAGAGTTGAAATGTAGGATTCAGGGGCATTTTCATCTTTTCACATGTCCAAAATTAAAAAGATCCAGTTTCTCTTTCTGCAGAATTCACTGGGACAGAGGGAGTAGCAAACTAAAAATAGTAACAGTAGAGCTAAATGTCTTTAAATTGATCTGAACTAAAATTAAGCTGACTGAAGTGAAGTGAACGCAAATACAAAATACGTGTGGTCTATCTGCTTTTGGAGATTAGATTGCAACTGCCCCAAATCCTCTTGACACCTAAACAAAAGAATTAAATTATCCAAGCTACTCAACTTCAGTGCTTGTTTCCTTTTAGATATTTTCATAGCCTCCCTTATCTTTCACTATATGGCCACCCCCAGGACTACAGTACCCTATCCGTTCCTGTTCTCAATTTTCGGTTCCCATTTTACAAGAAAATGGTAACTAGATTTCACATGGCTTCAGGACATGGATTTCTATACCTTATTGGGAGTCAGTCAGCCATAACCATAGTCTTGTATTCCACACCACCTAAATGCTCACCCTGTCACAAAGATTAAAGTCTTGTTTCAAATATTTCATCCTGTTAGTTGAGACTGGAGCCGGAGAAACGATTAAGTTCCGCGTATAAAAGCTGTTCATGATGAATAAGGCCAACAAAAAAAATTAAATAAGCCACCAGATGGTGGGGGGTGTTTATTAGGCTTCCCAAACCTCTTTAGAAATAGATCATTCAATACAAGTTCCTAATGTAGTGATGTAGAAGATGTCGCGCTTCCAAGATAAAAGCGACTGTCCTATCAAAACGTCTCATTGATTAGACCTCCACGACCGTGTTAATCCAAGGGTAGCCAGATAATCAATAGTCCTGTAAACATGTGGTTTATATGTCAAAAGTCATTCCTTAAATTGATGATACCTCTCCTCTCTCCAACTAGAGCAGCTTTTGCACTTTCGTCCAAATTACTCTGGTTCTAAGTCTGTCTATTATGGATTCTTCTATTTGCAGCCATCCGTGCCAGCTCGTGTGCAGCTGTGTTTTGTTCCCTGAAGATATGACCTATTGGAATTCTATACTGGTGAAGAAGTTTCTTCAGTTTCCACATTTTTGTCGTCCATCTCCATGGCCAGTTTGCTTCAGACTTCAAAAGATTGCATACCTGCAAACAATCGGTTTGTATTGTCAATGTCATGTAGTTGTGTGTGATGAACACTTCAAAACCTGAGATTATTGCAAGTAATTCCGCCCCTGTTACATGAGTTGCCTCATTTATATTATCTCCCCCCAGAAACATTGTCAATCGTTCATAATTTCTAATTACAATCCCAGCCTTAGCAGGTGAACATTCTTTAAAGGTTTCATATGTTTTCAAGATATAACCCCTATCCGGTGGTTTCCATTTAACCATCCTTATGATCCGTAACCTAGGGATTTTGTGAACTGATAGAATTCCCTTGTTCTCCAGGAGGTCACAATCAGAATATCTATTTTGAGGAATCCTAATGAATGCATCAATCAGGAATCTGTCTAGCTCTGTCCTTATTGCAGAGAAAACTGGTTTTTTTATTATCGTGGATAGATCTACACCTAGCTTTCCATATGATGAAGCATACGAGGCATGGGATTAAGTTAAAAACATTTTTTTTTGTTTTTGATGCATTTGCATATGACTAAAACCAAGATAGCTTATCCCAGATGAATTGTAAGTGAGGGTCAGAAATATCCAGCAGATGATATGCACATTTCCACAATTTTTCTGAGATTGGGTAGTGGTTAAACAAATTATTTATGGTCTCCAATTCACAAAAACACAGTGAGCATCTAGATACAGATACTATGCCCATCCTTCCTAATATGTCATCAAGAGGGAGCAAGTTATTTATCACTCTCAAGCAGAAAAAATATACTTTCCTAAGCAAGAGTTTATTCCATACCTTATCTAAAGATGGTGATTGTTGTCTCCTCTTCCTAATCAGTTCATAAGCAGTAGAGACAGAAAACTTACCTGTGATTGCTGGTTTCCATATCAATCGATCGTGCAAGTCAGTAAAAAAATATATTGTTCATAATGTAACTGCAAACACTATCATCCAATCCCAGTTGTATCAGGTTAATGAGTTGGTTTCTTTGATCATGAAATTCTCTGACAGTAATAAAGGGACGTGGAATATGCATTCCATTTCCCACTAATCTTCCAGGCAACCAAGTTGTGTCCAATTTGATGTCCAAAAAATTACAGCTGCCCTCCCCAATCTACACAAATGAATTGTCTAAGGCAATTTTTGAAATTTTAAGTGATCTCTTCCATGGATCTGACTTTCTTGCAGATTTAGGCATAGACCAGAGCATCTGTGACCATAATGTGGTTCCTAACTGTAATTTCCACCAGAGTTTGAGGGAGAAACTATCAATAATTGCATTGAAATCTCTCAGTTGCAGTACATTTTCCAAGAGGGGATAACATACACCATTCCACCCACTCAAATGTCTTTTCTGAGTACCATCTTTGTTTTTCCCCAAATGAAATCCAAACAGATCTGCCTTTTCTTATTTACAGTTGTTGTGGTAGGGGCCATCATACACCAAGTGTGTTGAGGGATGGCAGCAAGTACATGTTTAACTAGAGTTGTTCTACCAGCCTGATTGAGCAATTTTTAGTTCCAATTATGTACCTTTGCATTTATCCTCTCAATTAACTGCTGGAAGTAAACATTTAATTTCCCACCCTTAAAAATTGTCACTCCTAAGTATGTAAAAGGAAATACACCCTGTGACATTTTGTAACATTACAGATCCTATCCCTTGTTGTCTTACTTGTTTTATTTCCAACATAGAATGCACTCTTGTTATAATTAACCCTTTGGCCAGTGGCTATCTCATAAACTGATAGGAACTGTATCAAGTTTCTGAGGCTTTTATTTGTGGCCTTCAAGAAGAACACAGTATCATCTGCATATGATAAATGTGATATCATTGTTGTTCCTGTTATATGAAAAGGATCTAACAACTTACAACTAAACATGCATTTTAAGCCTCTATTCAAAACCTCAGTAATAAGGTTGAATAGAATTGGTGACAACGGGTCTCCCTGTTTGAGTCCTCTTGAGGCTTTAAAGATGCTGTTTGGGATCCCTAATGGGCACAGAAAAATAAGCTGCTGAAATGTTTGACAATACAAGTCTAACAAAATGGCCATGAAAACCCATTTTCAACATTAAGGAATTTAACATCATCCATGAGACTCTATCAAAAGCCTTAGAAATATCTATCTTTGCAATTAGGTTGAGAGATTGGTTTCTATTATCCAGAAGTCGTGTCATCTCTTGCATGATAAGTATATTATCCGCAATTTCTCTCCCAGTGATAAAAGCACTCTGCTCCACAGAGATACATTTTCCTATGACCTTTGGGATTCTATGAACCAGAATTTTAGAGCAGATTTTGTTGCTAAAATTAGACAGGGAAATAGGCCTATAATTGGTTAAGGTAACCGGGTTATAAGACAAATCAGTGTGCTAGAAATATTAGCAGGGATATGGACTGCACACATAAACTCATGTACACAATTAAGTAAGTCTGATTTGATGATATCCCATGCATATCTATAGAAAAACCCGGAAATCCATCAGGGCCAGCAGCACCATCTGGGTTAAGATAAAAAAATAATGCATTTTAGTTCCTCCATCTCTATCATTTTAACAAGTTCACGGTTTTCCTCATCCTTAAAGATACTAGGGATGTATTCTAGACATTTTTTCTAGTGACTGGCCTATTATGTCTGAGTTCTCCTGCATGAGTAATCCATATAGAATTTTACCGCATGATTTCCTATTTCCGTTTGGTCAGTTAACCATCTATCAGTCTCATCTTTAACCTTATTAATCCTAATCCTGGCTTGTCTATCCCTAACAGAATTATGAAAAAACTTTGTGTTCATATATGCCCCTTGCAACCACTTTAATCTCGATTTTTGCTTCCAGAATAAGTTATCTTCCTTAAGATGTTTGTTTAACCCTGCAGTAGCATGAGCTAAATCTAGAAGGATATGTTTTGATTGGTCTTGATCATATGCCATCTCTAAGTCTTGTACCCTAGTTTCCATTAACTGTATATTATGA
This sequence comes from Rubia peregrina, assembly GCA_032355705.1. Lineage (NCBI taxonomy): Eukaryota > Viridiplantae > Streptophyta > Magnoliopsida > Gentianales > Rubiaceae > Rubia > Rubia peregrina. The sequence goes on from JAULKK010003178.1 coordinate 5,632, forward strand.
ACGACATTACCGAATGAGGTCCTATTCCATATTTTAAGAGCATGCTTTAGCCTTTTGAGTTTTACTGAAAATCCTAACATGCCTTGCTGCTTCTAAATAAACCTCCCAATTAGTTTTTTATCACAACATAAAGATCATCTTTTTCCATCCACATTTTCTAAAATTTAAAGGACTTGGGTGCAGATGTTTACTGTAAGTGTGTGTCTAACAATAATGGTGAATGATCCGAGGGAGTCCTATTTAACACTTGTATAGATGTATTTGGAAAATGGCCAGTCCATTGTACATTAGACATTATTCGATCCAATCTTTTACACACTCTATGTATCCCTTTTCTTCCATTTGTCCAAGTAAACTTGTTTCCTACAGTTGTTAGATCATCTAGACCCGTGGACTGCATTTATGTGTCAAAATCTAGAATGCTATTTAGATCAGGTGTATTTGTGCCCTTGTGTTCAGAAATTGACCTAATGACATTAAAATCACATGCATAAATTGCAGGTATAGGGTTAGCCTCAACTTGCTATATTAATGATTCAAACATTTTTGCTCTCAGTTGCCTATTATGTTTAACATAGATAGCAATGATGTGAAATTTTACATTATGATCCTCTGAGTTGACCATTATTTTGAGGAAATCTTGGTTTTCTACCATTAGAGTGGGAACTAGGTTATTCCTGAAGAACACCCAAATTCTTTAATCTTGTGAGCTTATGGCATTGTCAAAACCTAGCTGATTTCTAAAAATATCCATCTTTTCATTTTTCTGTTTTGTCTCTATAATTATTAGAATATCTAGCCTGTGAGAATTAACTAGATTTCGTAATCTTAGCCTGGATGCAAAAATCCTTTAACATTCCACATACGTATTTTAATATTCATGTGAGGGTTTATTTCTAGCTTTCAAGCGAGTCGTAACCATATTAGGGGAGTTGAAGAAGGTCCTAAGACTATCAGGAGGCTTAGGTCCAGGAGTACCAGATACAGCTTGTTGGTTATCATTCTCCCCAGTCGGTGGTTGAGCCTGAGCAATCCCTTCCATTCTGTTTGAGGATCCAGCAGTTTGTCCTGTATTTGGTACCTGAATGATCATTAACTCATTTGTTTCTGCACCTTGTTCGTGAGCCACACTTGCATCATTGTTGTCCCTAGCCACATCTACAGGGTGTGAAGATTCTCCTGCATTATGTTGTATCTGCACATGATACCTACTTTGCAAGGTTTTGTGAAACTCTCTGAAATTTAACAAAGTTTTTTTCCTATCTAAAATATTAAAGAATATAGACGACAGATGTTGATCTGCCTTGGTGATGATCTGAAGGTCATCCAAGGAGCTCCAATTTGCGAAGTTCCTCTTCCTATTCCTGGGGGCCATATCCACAGAGTCCAAGGATGGTATCCTTTGTGGACTTGCTGAATTTCTTTTCATCGAGGGCCTTGGACTGAAGTTGGTAATGATATCTCTACCCCTGGCTAATGTTAGTGTATCTAGATCATGTACCCCCGAATCTCTTTCTATTGTTTCAACAGCATCCAAAAACTCCTCCTCTTCTCTTGTGTCTCTCTGCTGTTGTGCATCTGTTTGGTCCGTTTTATGATCGTGTTGAGGTACCCCAGGGCAGCCACAACTTGTCCTGTTTGTGCATCCAGAGTTGCTTGAACCCCTACTGGAATCCATGTCTCTGCAGTTTTGTTGTTTTGAAACCTTGGCTTCGGGACCCCGCATTCAGAACTCGGATGTCCAATCTTAAGGCATCTGGAGCCGTATTTTGGATTATCCTCGTACTTGATATCATACCACTTGCTGTCCCTTTTAGATCCTCGTATTCTAGTTGGGAACTCCGCTGTGAGATCCATTTCCACGCACAATTGGATAGTTGATGGTCTTGTGTGGTTTAACGTGGGCTGATCTGCGAAAATGAGTTCTCCAAGTCTACTAGCGATAAGTGGGATTGAATCGGAGTGGAGATAGTATGCCGGCGGGAACTCGACCGATAACCAGATTGGGACCAAGGGTGGCTCTTCCTTGACATCAAAGTTCTTCGTCCATTTGAGGACTTTCATTATTGATCCTCCAAGATTCCAATTTCTCTTAATCCAGTTGGATGTCCTCATCTAGTTCGAATTTGATGAAAATGTGTCTCCGATCTAGGGCAGTAATTATTGGCTTACCTTTGAAGCCGATTTTTTTGAAGTGGTGGCGGATGAATTCCAGTGAGGGCCTACCCCTTACAAATTTTCCGAGAAGATTTCTTCTGAAAGGCTCCGAAAGTTGGTAGATTTCAGCATCGTCGAAGAGTATAGCAATTTCACCTTTGTATTCTGTAATCGGGTTTAACTGCAGTGCATGTTTGGTGTTTTTTGTATGTTGTTGAGTGAGGGCAGCCATGTAGGTGGCTGGCGGACTCACGCCAAAGGGCGGAGCCGCCATTGGACCGATATCGGCGGCGGCTATGGACCGTTATTGGCGGATTATAATCGTTGGTGAGGGGTTGGAAGTTTTGTTAATAATTGTTAAATCAGGAAGGTAGAGAGATAGGAGAGAAAAGGTAGAGAGGAGTGAGAGAAACCTAGAGGAAAGCGAGAGCGTGCCAAAATTTTTGTAAAAGAATGAACTTAATGTCATTAATATATGCTTCAAAATTCACATGACTAACACTTCACATTCCGTGAAACAGCATTCCCGTTGTATATGTTGCACCAGAACAAGAATATGCGATATTACTACTACATACAACATTCCAGAACAAGAATATGGCTCTATATGTTGCACTTATCATACCCAGTAAACCAAGAAGATGGCTCTAACTGTGATGACTCCCCTCCTTCTCCCAAGTAATAAGGCGCAAACTCTTGACGCCATTGCTCAACCGTATCTCCTGCCTCGGCTATTACTGCACCTGGTTCATCATAGTCGAGCTTTCTTGCTTCTTTAGGTAGTTCACAATCAGCACATAACTGTTTCAGTGCACAGATTTCTTCCTCGTGCTTTTTTGCCAGTTCATTTTTTAGTTGGATAGCCATCTCAGTTTCTCGCTCTGCCTCAATGGCCCGCTTCTGCACATTAATTCAAATAATTAAAGCAATCAGACCAAGGAATCATGATGCTGAATATTAATTGCACAAACAGGCATTGATAAAGCTCACTATGCTGTAACTGCTGCGCTGGGCCAAACTACCAAAAACTAGTTAGCAGCTAAACGAAATGGCTCCACCGAAGTGAAATACAACCAGACCATTCTAATTGTGAAAATAATGCTCATCATGTCAATGGAACCATATAATAAAATCAAGTTCGTTCAAGTGTTAAAATTCCTTCAACCCACCTCACCCCCTTAAAACCAAACAGGAAAACCAGGGCATGTAAACACCAGCTTGTTCCAGACCAAGAAAAAGTACAGTCAAAAAAGGATGACTGCACAAAAGAGATCACAGTTCCACCGTGTGTAATCAAAAAAGAGGAGCCAGTAGAAGATAGATAACATGGTCTTGGAAATTCTTGTTTACGTTCAAAGCAAAATTACATATTTGCAAAGGCTAACAAGTGACAACCAAGAAGTTAAGAAAGCATGAGAAAACATGATTTAACTAATTCATAGCGCAAGGGGTTGGGGTGGGGGGAAGTTATGTTAGGTTGGGCTAAGCTGGCAAATAAAGTCACCCTGATAATGCCCCTCAATAACAGGACCAAGATGTAAGAGCATATAAGATATAGTAGCACGGGAGAGGAATAATGTGCAAACAGTATAGACATGCCATATATGACAGCTCGCGGCATCAATATTAATACTTGCAATTAGTGAGATACATAGGTGATAGACCAGAAAACCATGCAAAAGTTTTCTCATGAAACATTGCGCACTAAAGGAATTGCATGGTCAACTATTGAACTTTGCATCAGAATTACAACGCAGGCATTGACATGCAGCTAGTGAGCAACAATTGTATTTAGATCAAAAGGCCAAGCCCTAATTTTTTCAGGCAAAGCATCTATATTTTCCACTGGCACGATATCACATATTGAGCATAGTGACGACAAAGCATGTATTGCCAAATCTAAAAAACCATAAGTTACCATATTGACTACTGACCAGATAATCAACCCCAATTATGGAAAAGATGCCAGCATACATTCAAAGTTATTCAATATAGGCTGCGCCTAGAGTGCTATGCTCTGCCGCTTAGAAATTTACTAGAGATTGTTTATGATATCAAATTATCAATAAATCTTTCGAAATGATTTACAGACAACTAGCCGCTATTTTGATAAAAATGCAAACCGATTCACTAAGAATCCTAGATGACACTTTTTTGAAGGGCGGACATTTTCATGATCCGTCTGGAAGCATGGCGGCATAGATAAATTCGTATTATAAAATTATAATTCCACGTGATACTTGTAGAGAAAAACATTGAAAAACAGCAGAAACTTCTTGCATTAGTTCAATGTGTTCAATGATTCAATCTATTCTTTCAGCATTAAAAATGTTCCCCTGTCTATCTGGTTCAACATATCTCCCAAGTAGGTAAAGGAAAATAGGTCGGCAATGATGCCACAGCGAAAATTTCCCAAACCCATAATATTTTATTTCTTAGGATACATGGTTAATGATTTAATTCAGAGTTGAAAAGCATACAAAGATGCAATAGTAGGCGTAGGAAGTGTACTAAGGATATAAACTCGATCCCCGCTCAAAGAGACAACATGATGTCAACTCTTGAACCTATAAATCCTTTATTTCATCTGATTTTATTTTTTTTACTAAAATTCTTCTCAGATGAGAGGGGGGCTTAGTAAAAATTAACGGCAAAATTCAAATTTATGTAGAAAGTGCAAACCAAAAAACGACCATCTAATGTTCGTGGCTGTCAACTCACCTCA
>JAULKK010003189.1:0-10513 GCA_032355705.1 Rubia peregrina
ATTTCTCATCTTTAAATAATTATATTTAGACTATCCGTCTCACCATAAGAATAAGTGAGACCGTCTCACTCAAGTGTTTGTAATAATCGAATATGGATCCAAACCACGAGCATCCAACTAACCCATGATCATATTCAAAATTATGGCACAAACATTAATCGAACGTGGATCAAAATCGCGAACAAGAAAGAGTTCAAACACCTTGTCACATTCGAACCCAGGACGCAAGTACGAATCCACCTTCTATCTTAATTGATTGGCTTCATTATGCATGATAATACTGCGAGTTAATCATCATACATTATACTAGAACTAGAAGTATCTATAAAGAAATAGATTTAAATGAATAAAATGAAGTTTATCTCAATACAAAATTTGTTAATATTTATACTTAAATTGGATTAAAATATTAAAGTTCCAGGGTATTGATTTGCTTGAGTTGATTTCTTGACAGGCGGCATGTCCATAACCTTGTGAACAATCCACTTATTTTTTAACCTTATGCACTACATTTGTTAAACTACATACTCCATCCGTCCCAACTAGATTTACACTGTCATCATTATCACGTTGTTCAAGACCGTTAACTACGTATAGTAACGCAAATAAAATATTGATATTTAGAAACTAATTGTTACGATGAATGGAACAATAGCATATAAGATAATATTATTGTTTATAAATCTATTCAAATATGCGATCAAACTTTCATAGAGAATAATGTCAAAAAAATAGAAGTGCAAATAGAGCTGAGACGGAGTAAGTACTAAATTTAGAAATTAAAAATAAATTCCTTACACTATATTATATATATATATATATTCACATTGTGTTAAATATAATATTTTATTGTTTTAAGAAATTTGGACCTGATTCGCCTGACTGTTTTTTTGAATCAATGACAACGGGCCTTGTGATAATGTCACTTTGGACCCACCCCCCTCATCTCCCACCAAGGCTCTGTCCAGTTCAACTGAAACGGGTATGAGTAAGTTGAGATTACCTAAATTTATTAAGGTTGAGAAGAATTAAGAAGAGTTGAGAAAAGCTGAATTGAGATGATTGGAGCTGAGATTATCTTAGAAGAGTTGAGAAGAGCTGAGAATAGCTGGGAAGATGTGAGAATAGCCGAGAAGAGCTGAAGTGAAATGAATCAAAATGAACTAAACTGAAGTGAACTTAGTCCAACAGAACGGGACTGAATTAAACTAAATCGAACTGAATCAAATTGAACTGAACTGAATCAAACCGAACTGAACTAAATCAAACTAAACTAAACTGAATAATACTTTGAACAAAAAATAGTTAAAAGAAGATAACGGTTAAATTATATTACATATTAATAATTAATAACTATTGATTAATAATAAATTATGATATAAATAATAGTGCATGTGAATTTTTATCAACACATAATATGCTTCCATAATTTAGAACACTTATTAATATTATAGATAGAATTTATTAATATATTAATTGTTAATGTGTTAAACACAATCAGTTTAGTTATTTAATTATATTACATATTAATATATTAATTAAATTAATGTTTATTATTTAATAGTTAATCATGATATAAATAATAGCATGTGAAATAAATATTTTATTTAAAAATTTAATACATAAATGTTAGTAAAATTCATAATTAATATTTTAACCCCAAGTGATACTTAATTAAATGATTTTAAAATTAAATTTTAAATTTCATGGCATTTGATAATTTGTTATTAATTAATTATATATTATGTTAATTGTATGTTAAATTAAACATCTATGATACCATGTATGTTTTTTTATAATCACAATAATTATAGTAATTCACACATTCAAATATGAAAAATATTTACTACTTATAAGTTTCATATTCAAAATATATGAAAGGACTTTCTAAATTTGAAAATAATTGAACGGAGTTGAAAGTAGCCGATCATAAATTATTAAAGTTTAGTTAAGTTTATTGGAGCTGAAAAGAGTTGAGAGGAGAGGAGTTGAGAATAGTTGAGAGGAGTTGAGAATAGTTGAGAGGAGTTGAGAATAGTTGAGAAGAGCTGAGTTGAGATGATTGGAGTTGAGATGAATTGAAAAGAGTTGAGAATAGTTGTGAAGAGCTGAGAAAAGTTGAGATGAGATTATTGGAGCTGAAATAAGCTGAACTGGACAAGACCTAATTTAAAATGAATCCTTCCTACGACGGTTGATACAAATGGTCGTTCAGGGGTAGGATGGTCATTTGACATGATTTCTTTTAATCGCTCCAGCCATCGTTCATTTGCCTTGTTGTCGCCATGACTGCCTCTTTATGGGTGTCACGGGCTCGGTAAAATAGGTAATTAAAAATATGGGTTTGACCCATTTATGATGGGTAAAGTATGGGTCGGGTCAAAACAGGTCGAGTTGAAACCCGCGGGTTGAAAGTCATTCAACTCACGAGTTAAAAATTGGTAAACCCGCGGGTTTCAACCCATATATAAACCCATATGGATTTATGTATCAACTCATATGGGTAAAACCCACGGGTTTCAACCTTTACATTGACCCATATGGGTTTATATATCAACCTGTATGGGTAAACCCGTGGGTTTCAACCCATATATTGACCCATATGAGTTTATATACCAACTCATATGGGTAAACCCTTGGGTTTTAACCCATATGGGTAAACCCGCGGTCAACCCACAAACTCAACCAGTTCAACCCATATTTTTCAACTACTAATTTGACCCATTACCCATTTACCCATACCCATACAGGTTTAAAATTAGATAACCCGATTGACCCGCGGGTTATGGGTCTATTTTACCACCCATGTGCGTCTTCTTGGTTGGGATTCAGCATGCCTCGCTGTCACCATCTCCACGTTTGTGTCCCCATCTCGCACCATGGTGGCTGCATCTTATTGCATCCCAGTGGCTGGGATTCAGCGTGCATCATTGTCACCATCTCCACGTTTGTGTCTCCATCTCGCACCATGGTGGCAGCGTAAAACGGCGACGTTTTGATGCTACTCAACAGTCTTCACATGTCTATGGCCTTAATTGAAAACCGAATTACGGGACATGACTATTCTTTCTGTTCATCAACAAGACTCATCTCACCAGCATTCTTCAGAACCTTTCCTTTCCATCGGTAGGTAATTCTTTAATCTTACTTTCAGATTTATACCTTTCAGACTTCAGAGCCCTCTTCTCATCCAATTTTTCATTTTGGTACAGAATATTGGTAGATATACTACCAGTGGCGTCGGTGTTTTTATAACTCCAACCTTCGTGGGTTGTAAAAGTGAAATTGAGTTGTTCTTGATTTTGATCGCTGTGTTGGAATTTATTGACTTTATTTTGGTATGGAGATCGATGAGGCAATTAGACAAACTGATGGTCTGAGGTTGAAGACAAAGTACAAGAATACCATCAATGTTATCACAAGAGCTCTTGCTCTCTGCAGGTGAATTCCTCCCCCTGTTCTACTACCCTACCTTAAATTTAGTGTACTACCATTTATAGATGTATGTCTGATTAAAATGATGTTGGCCGTAATCCATAATTCATTAGTAAGCTAGCTTTTAAGGGATAGTTGGATTTCATTTTAAAGTGTTTTTACTCATTGATTGTGTGTTTCAAATATCCGTGGAAGGTAGATATGTGGTTCTTAATTGGCCTATGTTGCAATGCTGATTTTAGTGTCAGTGTTGAAGAGTTAACTTTAAGCTTTACTGGAGGCAAAGATTCGACAGTGGGTCTTTTATACTTTCTCTCCGAGCGATTGCAATTGTTTATGTTTTAGTGATGAAAGGAAAGTTTATTTCCATCTATCTTTAGCCATCTAATTAGCATGTACTGGTTTACTTTTGCTTGCGTTGTGTCCCTAGGTTATTCTGCACCTCCTTAGGGCCAGTTACTATGTGCATAGCTCTAAAATTTGCAATGCAATGGGATTGTTTCTGCTGGAGAGGTTGCATTTCGAATTCTAATTATATATCTTGAGAGTGCCTCTACTTTTCCTTTCTCTTCTCCCTGAAACTTGCTGCTGCTAAAAATCGTGGAAGAAATTTGTCATGCAAATGCTTATGAAAGATGCCATGAGTTCAAGCGGGTTTCTACTGCGGGTTGGACATGATCAATTCTCTCCCAGTTCACCCGGGTGACCTCCATTTATGAGAGTAAATCCAATTTTGGATTGGTCGTATAGGTCTGTTACTGTTTGAATGTATAACCCTTGTCGAAGATCATTTGCTAATTTTCATGCAAAATGGATTGGTAGTTTTCTGGTAGTTATGAGTCGTTTTTATTAAAATATTTCCTTCCTTTATGCCCTCTTGTTAATGTCCCATACCTGATGTCTTACCCAGCTACTTATAAGATATTTCTGGTCTTCTGATGGCACAAGATATATCTCACTCTTACCACAAGATATCAACGTAAACAGAAGAGCACACACCAGCTGATAGAATACGTACATTCAATAACCAAGCACAGGCACAAAAATTCGACATCGATAAGGTGTTAATCTATTGTGGAAAATGATTGGTTTGGGGTTGTAAGAATCTACTAGATGGATCCTGATCAGGCTTCGCAAGCAAAGCTAACGAAATTAGATAAGATTGCTCTGCACATTGCAGTGTCAAGTTCCTACGGAGATCAAACAAGTGTTGAGAATGACGTAGAAGTCGTAAAACAACTGGTGGAATCCATTTATGAAAGATGCCATGAGATATCAGGCCTTGCAGGTGAAAAACTAGAAAGGAGACACACCACTTCATCTAGCAACAACAACAGTTGGGAGTGAGCCTATGTGCCATTACATAGCCAGTGTGGATAAAAGGTTGATCACTGAGCACAATCACAATGGTGAAACGCCCTTGTTCTTGCCTGTTCATCACTGAGAGGATGAAGCATTTTCGTGCCTTCACTTTCTCTACAATGGAGAGCAACCTCTTGACGATACTATATGTAGAAGGATGGATGGAGACACCATCCTGCATTCTGCCCTCTCAGGATAATTGATGTTAAGATTTAGTTTTCCCCCCTGTATTCTTGGAAATATAGTATGAAAAGAACATGAATTCAGTATAATATAATCCTAATTATAAAACCCTGCAATAAACCAAGTATCCTAAGCCTTTTCAGCGTTGGATGTAAATAATTGGATTAAGTGTAGATAAATATCTTTCATTCAAGCTTTTTTGTATCCTGCATTCACACTCGACTCAATTTACTATCCTTATTATAAAAATATATACAAATAAATTCTTAGCTTGAATAACTCACATTTTCACTGCTAGCCTGTATTTTATGTGAAATGAAGTTGTGCTTCAAGTCTATGGTGCTGATTTCAATTGTGGCATGTTTATGTGTAAGAGTCCAAATTTTATATTTGTGCTTTGGAGTTAGCATGTTTATGTGGGTGTTTACTATTCCTTCTGCCCTGGTAATTGTGTCGCACTTGCCTTTTCACATTATTCATAATGCGTATTTAGTCGTCGGTATTTATTTTTAGTTTCATGTAACTAAACAGTATGAAAATTTGATATTCATAAGTATACATTGCGACGAATATAACTAGATCCACGTGATAATGCTATTTAGAAGTGTACATCAATGTGATGGAATTCATGACATTGTCAGAGATACGTGGTGAGTATTGTATAAGTAGATAGATGTATCTTAAGAAAACTTTTGGTTTGGATGGAAATGAGTGAAGTTTGACTGTTTTGCCTTTTGGATTGCACTTAAACATCCCTCCATTTTTTCTTTGTTTTCTTTGAAGTTTGATTGCGATCACTTGTGATTAACCAATATAATGGGAAGATCATATAAGAATGAAAATTCACTTCTTTCTCCCTGAAGCATTATATGTTTCTATTCTATTTTTATGTTTGATGTTGAGTGACGGGATAAAGGATGTTGTGCTGGTAAATACTTGTACCTACATTAACTAATTTGTGGAAAAGTTAAGTACTCCATCCGTTCCAACCGAATATGCACACTTACTATTTGGCAGTCAAAGTTGTTGAACTTTGACCATATATTTGAATAGGTACATGAACATGAATATTATCGTATGAGATATTGTTAGATTTGTCGTAACATGTAGTTTCTAAATACCAAATTGTTAATGTTGCGTTATTGTCATTAGATACACATATTTACAGTAAACCATGTTTCTAGGAGACCGTGGAAAATATTCTGTGCAAATTCCCCAAGGAGGAGGGGGGGTGTAGTAGTTATTTGACGTCAAGTGTTATTTTAGTTATCTTTCTAATAATAAAGATACTATAATCTTGATTTTGTGTTTAGCTTTGGTTATTTGATGACTGAAGTTGAGATGGAAGTAATGATCGGACAAACCGGTCTGAAGGCAGCTCTCATAACGAGAGATCAATAGATTTGTCTGCGATTGAGGATCACAAGCGATGGAGAACGGGTGCACAATGCACATTTGAGAGATCATTGATAAATGATTTAGTGAATTTCAAAAGGCTGCCATGACCTATATGCATGTTAACTCACAATTACAAAGTTCTCAATCTGAGACTAGGAGTCGGGTGACGAAATGCAATTGAAGGTATTTTAGGAGCATTGGTATTGTTGCATCCTATGACTATATTACCTATGTCGTTACCCTTATTCGTTTTAAAAAAAATAGCAACTTCCCACCTTTTGCTGATTCTTTGTAATTATATATTTATTCGTACTATTTAGAAAATTCTATCCATTAATATGTTAGAAGCATTATATTATTACAAATCTTCATAATTATTAAAGATATTTACTTAATTCTCAATTTTATCTAATCATTTCATTTTCATTAATCATCAAAGTATACTATAGAATATGATAAAATATAGTTGGATACCTTCCACATCATATCCCCAATAGTATAAATAATACATAAATTGATAGTTTGTACTATATAATAATTGATAGAATATAATTAAATATTAATACTCCTTACAATTTTAATGCGGTTCGTTGTTTAACTCACCACGTATAGCGCCGTGTTAACTCACTAGTTTTTTAAAGCAAATAGTCGAACTCTTATATTATAACTGGGTGATTATGGCTGACAATTACATCGCACGCCAGGTTATGAGCATTTATTACACCAGGTCTAGGGATTTTCATTACATGGGTTCTATTAAAAAAATCATTGCTAGGATAATTATACTTCTACCTAAGCCCTTTAGTCATGGCGGACCATTTTGAAAGTTATGAATATGATTTAACGCCGTCTCGCAATCCGTCCATATCCAAATATGTGTTTCCACCCTTTTCCTTGCACTTGTCATCTCTACGTCTACTAGTTCCACTTGGACCGTTGATAGTACTTGAAGCGCTCGCGTGCCATGTCAGGTATCTCCCTTACCCCCTTGTGATGTGCACCATGCTGCTACCACCTTTTCATCCTGTACTTGGAATGCCACGTCTTTGTTGATCCTCGTACTTTGGACCCCCTCAAAAACAGGTCAAATCAAGAGCACTCTAATTTTTTTTCCAAAATTTATTATTTTCATCGCTTTCAAATATGAGTACTGTATGGTCTAAAAATTACATATATTGTAAAAAAAAAGTTTTAAGTTTTTAAAAACTTATTGTAAAAATCAGGTTCAAATTTTACTTAAAATATGCTGACTGTCATTAAGAATATAAAAAATAGAATGACCCTCACATTTTTCAATTGGAAGAAAAAAATTACTCCACATCGTTTACTGTAGCTTACATTTTTTTTTCAAAACTAAAAGTTAAATAAATGAATATTTCTTACTGAATTAATCGTCATCCTCTATTAGTGAACTAATTGTCATCAACTTTGTAAATAAAACTTCAACCAGTGATCTGAAAATTTATTTCACCACCACTTTTTATTAATAAATAAAAGAACCTGTTTTGCATCCCCTCTACCATCTTGCCGCATCCCTTCTTCTTCAATTTCCCCCCATCTTTCTATTAGGAGAGATGAGAAACAACAGTTTATTTTAATTTATGTTTTGTTATTCAATAAGTATGATATTTGTTTCCACAGATTAGTTTTGTTCTTCAACCTGATCGATTAGATCATTGTGTTCATGATATTATAGCTCAATTTAGTTGTTCACGTTGATGTATTGTTCTCGATCTGCTTGTTTAGATCGTGTGTTCGTAATTTTATTTGTGATTTTAGTTTTGGATTTCCATTAATTTGGATACGCCATATCTGTATTTTTCAAGTTGTTTACAGTTTGGACGACATAGATAGTGGTTGGATCAAGTGGTGTTACAGTTGCAGAAGATCCATGTTTGTCGCAATGATGTTGATGCGTGTGATATGCTCCTCTCTGCCAAGTGGTCATGATTTTCACGGGAAGCAAGTTAATATCCCCGAGGGCGAAATTACAGTTTTTATTGGATCTCAAATCTGTAATAGTACAGACGATCAGTCTGATTGACATTTAATTTAGATATTCTTGCAATATGTTAGTTATTGCTAAATGTTAGTTAGGTTGAATGTCAATCCCACTCATTGTAACCGCCGCTAGGCGTTTTCTCCAACATTTTGGATTGATTGATTTTAAAAATAAAAACCCTATGTTTTAGAGCTAAATTTCGCCATTTTTACATTTTTGTTTCGCCTATGGTTTTTGGATTGTTTAGAAACAAATTGGCATGTTCATAAATCTATGCTAAATTATGAGCAATCTCACGATAAAATTATGCATGAATGAAGTAATAATTTGCAAGAATGGGAAAATCTAACAAATCCTTAAGGCTCGGCTTATGCAGTTATGTTAGAAAGGAAAATCTAAGAAACGAGAAAATATTGGGAAAAAGAAAAGCTCGGAAAAACGGACACAAAAAGAGCGTGTCCTTTCGTTTTTGCGCTAAATCTCCTCTTTGCCCTTCACTTCGTCTCCGATATTTCATCCTCCGTTCCGATTTAGGGTTTTGACTCTCTCCCCTCTGCTCATTTTTCTCTCTCCTTCACTCACTCTCACATCGCTTCTTCACAGTAAGTCTCACTGCACTGAGATTGTTTTAATTTTGTTTATCGCTAGAGTTTTTGTGCTGTCTAATTACCTGCTGATTTATTTATGTACGTGTTTTTTTGCTAGATTTTTTTTGTTTGCTTTGAACTTCTGCTGTTGTCGCGATGTTGTAGGAGTAATTCTGTGTAGAATTTGGATCTCTGAGCTTCGAGATAGGAATGTCGCTGTTAATTTTCTAGTTTATGATTTTTCTGAGCTTCAGATGAGTAAATTTGGTTAATCTCTATGTGAATTGAGCTAATGATGATGAATTTGCTGATCTGGATCTGTTTTTCCGGCTATTTTGAGAATTTCGCTGTTTTTTATTCTGGATGAATGCATATGCTGAAGTCAGTTTTAAATCACTGTATTGGTGGAGCAGATAGTGTTTGCTGGAACACATGATCACTGCATGTGGAATTATGCTTACATTTGTGTAAAATTCCGCCGTTCAATTTACTTATGGTCCTCTGATACATGATTAGTTACTCAGGACCCCATTTCCACTTTGCCTGAAGGCTCATAGTCGCTCACTCTAGATTTAGTAGTCTGTGTGGACGAAAATTGCTTCAAATAATGCAGCCCGAGTAGTCCGCTGCTACTTTACTTGCTTTCTACATTACAATGTGTGTCTGAAAATACGTTCCGGTGTTCTTGCCTTATGAGTTGTGATTTTAGGTGCTCTTCTGATTAGTTTCCCTTGTAGATGAGTTGGTGTATTCTTGTTAAACTTTATGAACACCTTCTAATGATTGTGAAGGACCTGCTTCTTTCAAATTGACTATTTGATTTTCTGGAGGATGCACTTTAATTTCCATTTCATTTTGTGTGAAGATTCACGTATATATGTCAACGATGGCCCTTATCTGTTCTCTTAACAGGACTTTCAACCCAATGATTAGGAGGATGCACAATTGATTCCTAATTATTCTCAATTTGTGGATCGGTATGTTCGGTTCCTCCTGTGCAGACTAGTTACTCAGTTTTTGTGCTCCAACAAGTTCATTCACTCTGGATATTGTTCTAATCGGCTATTGTATATTTTGAGTAGGAAATTAGGAGAAGATGGGTTTGAGGTTATCAACCTCTCGCTACAGTTGGTGGTATTGCCCTTATAATCTTCTTTGTAAAATGTGAATAGATTCAACAGCATATATACCCTCGCAGAAGTAACACATTATTGACCATTCCACCTCATTTGTTTCAGGGCCTAAGTGGCTCTGTACGAGTCTATGTTTCTGAGTATTGGTTTGAACGTTCATATTGGTATCAACCAGTAGTTCTGTAATATATTTCAAATGGATGATGGTGGACATCGTGAGAATGGACGGCATAAACCACCTCAGGGTCAGGTATCCCAAGTCTGCAGTTAGCTGTTTTATTTTCTTCTTCCAATGTACATCATAAAGATCAATGCATCGTCAGTGAACCATCTGATTCTTGTTTTCAGTGGATGATGCAGCATCAGCCATCAATGAAGCAAATAATGGCCATTATGGCCGAACGGGATGCTGC
>JAULKK010003198.1:0-10513 GCA_032355705.1 Rubia peregrina
GCAATTAATATGCAAAAACTTACCAGAAGTACGGAATTAACAAATTCTTAGTTGTTGTATCCTTATGGAGGTTCTAGAACTTTTGGACTTCATATTAAACTCTACTGTGGCATGCGTCAGTTCACACAGAAATGGTATGCGATATAAGATGAGATTAAGTGACTGACTGAATTGTAGCAGCTTGAAAGATGATCCTTATTCTACTCTTTAACATTTGATGAAAATTTAGTCCCTTGAACTCAAGGGAGAATATTCTATGCATCTTTTAAAAGATCTATGTTGGTCACTAACTAGAGCTAGCTCTTTTATGCCAATAAATGTAGATAAATTTTTGCCATGATTTTGAGATCTGATTTCATCACTCACTGGAAAGATATGCTGCTTGTCTCTTAAGATTGCTGTGAATCTTCAGTCGAACTCCGTATTTCTCCAAGTAGAGTTGGCAAACTAAAACCAGCTCCACGTAGATAGTCTAAAACCAACTTCATTGTATATTCACATTTGTGGCCAGAATTGGAAAAGTTCAATCTTCAGCAAAACATGAGAGCCTTAAATGACCCAGAAATTTGCTGTTTTTTAATTACGTATAGGTGAAGGGACAGAACATATTGACTACAATGAAGATGCTGAATTTCCAGCTCACATTATTATCCCATATATTGGGAAAGAACAATCCATCCAAAAGTAAGACATTTTTTCTTTTTCGCACAACTCTATATACTGATTGGATTTTTATGGGGGCATTAACCTTACTTGAACTGTTTGCAGGTTGATTCAATGTGTCTTCACTGATTTAGCTGCATATGCATTAAATCCAATTGACATGACATGAAGGTGTGTTTTGGCTACAACAAATGCTGATGTTGACAACATAAATAGCTTTTTAATTGATGCTTTTACTGGGCACCCCGACATTATATGTTAGTACAGATAGAACGTTGAGTGAAAATCATCAGAGTATCATGAGGATTTTCTTAATACATTTAATCCAAAAGGTCTCCCACCCCATAAATTAGTATTGAAACCAAATTGTACTATCATGGCCATCCGTAATTTAAATCCAATTGAGGGACTGTGTAACGGAAATCGATTAATTTGTCGTGAGTTGCGCCAATCTACCATAAGAGCTGAGATATCTTTTGGCCTTTTCAAGGGCAAACAAGTCTTCATTCCTAGAATGTCAATTATTTGTGACCAAGGTAGTAAAACATCCATCCCATTTAAAAGGTTTCAGTTTTCTGTCAGAGTATGCTTTGCTATGGCAATCAATAAGTCCCAGGGGAAGACATTTGATTTTGTTGGACTATATTTAGAACAACCCGTGTTTTCCCGTGGTTAGTTATATGTCGCTTTATCCCGAGCAAAAACCTTTGAATTTGTCGAGGTTATTTTGACACCTCCAACATTTTAGGAGGCAGGGTTAAATAATAAAACTAAAAATATAGTTTATAAGGAGATTTTTAGAAACAGTGGTTGTTGTACTTTTATTTATTTTGTCGTCCCCATTTTTGGATCTGCAGCAGTTTACCTTTTCTGTTGCATATTTTGTGATTTATGGGTTGATGTTGTCCTCTCATTTTGGATCTACTGGATTTTTTCAGAAATCAGTTCTATGTCGTTGTATCCCGAGCAAAAACCTCTGAATATGTCTAGGTTCTTTTCTTCATTTTGTGCTCCCCATTTTTAGATCTGCAGTATTTTGGCTTTTCGTCTTGCATATTTTGCGATGTACGGGTTCATGTTCTGTTATGTTTTTGGATTTGCTGGATTTTTTCGGAGCTCATTTCTATGTCACTTTATCCTGAACAAAAACGTCTTAATCTGTCAAGGTTCTTTTGACACCTCCAACATTTGAGGATGCGATGCTAAATAATAAAACTAAAAATATAGTTTATAAGGAGATTTTGGAACGACAATAGCTGCTATACTTTTGTTAATTTTAAGCTCCCCGTTATTGGATTTGCGGTTTTTGCCCTTTTGTGTTGCATATTTTGCGATGTACAAGTTCATGTTGTGTTCTCATTTTGTATTTGCTAGATTTTTTTGGAGCTAGCTGATTTTGGGAATTGCAGGTATTTCCTTATTCCATTTTTTAGATGTCTTTAAGAACATACTTCAAGTAAAAATCATGACACACTATCAATCCTACAAGTATTAAAGGATGAGATTTTTATTGACCTTTTTACCTCGATAGTGACTTATAGTTTTTCGTTTCTTATGAATTAACAAGTGGCAATAGAGAGCTGTTGATATGTGTGGGAATGGGAATCTTACTGATTCTGCTGATTCAGGGGAGACTTTTTTCACATGGTTGTCTTGGAGCTTATCGGGAAAGTTTGCCGCACAAACAAGGGAGAGAAGGGAAAGTATATAAAATTTATTATCTCTCTGCTAATTGCGCCTTCTGCTGCTGTCATTTATGAATGTGTTGGAACCCTTGTTTCATTGTCTTCTGCTCCTACTGCTATCAGAAATGCTGCTGATACCTACAACCAGCTATTTGAATCTCAGAGTGATAATAATGTCAATCTCATTGTGCTTGATCGTTTGAGTGAACTCAAGGCGTCTCACAAGGATATAATGGTTGATATAATAACGGATGTACTTAGGGCACTCTCCAGCACAAACCTTGACATTTGAAGGGAGACTCTTGATATAGTTCTTAGTTTGATCACCCCCCGAAATGTTACTGAGGTTGTTCTCACTCTTAAGAAGGAAGTTGTCAAAACCCAAAGTGGGGAGTTGGAGAAGAATTGTGAGTACCGTCAAATGCTCATTCAAGCCATCCATTCTTGTGCGATTAAATTCCCAGAGGTTCATCTGTTGATGGATTTCTTGGCAGGCAGCAATGTTGCATCTGCTATGGATGTGGTTTTTTCCGTACGAGAAATTATTGAAACTAACCCAAAGTTAAAGGTGTTCATTGTTACCAGGCTTCTTGAGACTTTCTACCAGATTCAAGCTGCACGGGTTTTCTCTTGTGCTCTTTGGATTATTGGGGAATATTGTTTGTCCCTCTCTGAAGTTGAGAGTGGCATTGCAACCATTAAGAAATATCTTGGGGAATTTCGTTTTTACTCCATTTCTGAAGAAGGCGAAGTAACTGATTCCACAAAGTCTCAGCAAGCTATCTCTATCACTGTTTCATCTACAAGACCTGCTATCCTTGCTGATGAAACATATGCTACTCAAAGTGCTTCCTTGGAAACTTCTTTCTCAAGTCCAACTGTTGTCCAAGGATTAGCTATTGGTAATATGAGATCTCTCCTTCTCACCAGTCATTTTTTTCTTGGGGCTGTAATTGCATGTACATTGACCAAGCTTATATTGAGGCTGGAAGAGGTTCAACCATCTAAAGTTGAAGTCAATAAAGTGTCTACAAGTGTCTTATTGATCTTGGTGGTAAGGCTTCAGCTAGGTTAATCTTCGGCACTTGCTCATCCCATTGATAATGATTGTGATGAAAGGATAGTTCTCTGTATCCGACTTCTTTGCAACAGTGGGGATGAAATCAGGAAGATTTGGTTTAATTCTTGCTGTCAGAGTTTTGTTCAGACGTTTTCATATAAATGGCTTCATGAAATAGAGGAAGTGAAAGTGAAAGCTCAGATTTCTCATGCGCAACCTGATGACCTTATCTATTTCTACCACTTCAAGAGCAGAAGGGTAAGACTACAATCCTTTTATTAAAATGGGAACCCTTTTTAATGTGATCTCTAAAGTAGTAGCTTGAGCGTTTGATACGTGCATATCTTTATTTACATTTAAACTATTGATGTTATAATGGCGTACTAGAAGTTCTTGCACATTTTTATTTACTCCATCTTCTTTTTAATCTGTGTTCCCACTAAAATTCAAACTAAAAACTATATTTCAGGGTATGCGGCAACTATATTTCTAATGTGTACCGATTATGTGTGATGATATTCTTTGTTTGCTACCATGGAATGGCATTTTTTGAGCTTCGTAGGTTCTCTTTGGTTTGTCATCTTCCGCGGACTTGAAGGCACTTGAAGATGATCTGTTGGGATTTTTGTCATCATCTTATAGTAATGGGAATGAGTTTCCTACTGTCGCTTCTTCCAAATACAAGCTGAGAGCATCTTTAAGTTTGGTGCTTCATTTTCCTCTCAAGAAATGAACACAATATACCGATTTCAAGTAAATGACTGAGTATAACTCTCTCATTTAGACTGGATCGTTATTTTCTCTTAGTTTCTGTCCTCTTTTAGATCTTCTTCTTCCTCCTTATTTGAGCATAGAGCAAACCACCTTAAAATATATTTCTACCGTGGGTTGAAAATTGGGGTGTCTAAAGATCTCCATCCTCTTTTATTTTTATATTAAAGTTCTTTTCAATTTATTGATGTATTAAATAATAGTTGATTAATGTATCATCACCAAACACTCCTGGATTGTGCCAACTACAACGAAGAAATCGGGAATACCTCAACAAGTTC
Organism: Rubia peregrina; assembly: GCA_032355705.1. Taxonomy (NCBI): domain Eukaryota; kingdom Viridiplantae; phylum Streptophyta; class Magnoliopsida; order Gentianales; family Rubiaceae; genus Rubia; species Rubia peregrina. Next base: position 4,461 of record JAULKK010003198.1, read on the forward strand.
AAGTGGACAGTATTCTTTAACACCCAGGTTCAGTATTTTACTTTCATAACTTTCATATTTCTTTATTTCTCTATCACATATGAGGATTCAGCCTTGATAAAAATTTAGCCTTCATAACAATTCAAACAAGTCATGTCAAGCCTTCATAAAAATACATGTTTATTAGTGTCACTGCATATCATTGCTTACACAACTTAAACATTATCAAAGATATATACATAAACCTGGTTAATCAAGATCGTTTGATCATACAGCACCAACAATATTGCATCTTCATGCATTCATATAGTGACTAAGCATCCAAGAAGCCTATATTTCTCTATCTCTTTCTAGTTTTTGTTTTTGTGTATGTTGGGGTTATGTTTAGGTAGTTGATTTTATAGTATGTTATGAACACTTTAAAAGTCAGTTCATTCAATTTACTGATTTATGCAGTATGGATGAAACCAACTTTTTTCCTCTGGATGAAACATAATATATGGTACAACTATAATTTGTGCAAATGGAGTATGTGATTAATTTCATATTTTCTGGTGCTAGTAGGTTATGTTCTATGTCTTAGCTGTGGTAACTTTCAGCTCTGCAGTTCCACCTGGACAATTCGTTCCGGGTATAATGATTGGGGCAACCTATAGAGTATCAGCTCATCATGTAAAAGCTAAAACAAAACACTATCCCTTATACAAAACAAAATTATCTTGAACAAAACATGTAAACTACCTACAAGCTATGCTACAGTGTCATGATATGATACATTCACTTTGACCATATCTTTTATGTTAGACTTGTCATTATGGAGTTTTTGATATTTTTTGCAAGCCATATTTGTGACCATATCTTCTTTTTGTAAAATATATTAGTTCATTTTCCTTGGTTGTTGCACCAGAAATCAACAACAGTGGGTAAAAAATGTCTGGAACTAGTAACCAAAATCAAGGACAGTGCAACCCTGTTGCACCTTATCCTTATCCCTCTGACATTATTCATTTTTTACTCCCAGCCATCTCAAAATATCTAAAAGTTCTATTTTTCACTCTACAGTAACTCCGGCTTTTTGGGTTACTTTTTTCCTTCCATCAGTTACCCACAATTTCTCTGCTCTTTCTTCTTATCTTATATATATATATATATATATATATATTATACTAATAGAACTGCATACAAGAACTTACCTTTCTTCCCTAACTTCATAAGAAGAATAAAAAAATATAGCAGTTGCTCTGAAGATAACATTCTTCATCTTCAATCGACTAAAGAACGATCTTTCACTCCTGTGCACTTTTCTTTAAATCCCTTCCCCTATTTGTTTTTTTTATGTTACTACACAATTTCAAAATATTATGCTAATACTTTTCTCCTTTGTTGATCTCTGTAAAATATAAATATACCAGCCATATACATGTTCAAAATATATAAATTCTCATAAATAAATAGAACTATATATGTGTTATACCATTAATGTGTATAATAAACTAGTTAGAGTTGTAATTGTATGTGGTGCAGGAACTATGACATCGGAAAAACCCATTGATGAGCTACTCACTATTGATCGCCCTTGGATTAGATTTGTTACAGTTGACGAACAATTCTCTGCATATCAAAGTACAAGGAGCCCTACAAAATTTCAAAGATTCATTTTTTTCTGATGAAAAGGTACTTAACCAATTTTGTAGGAATAATGGCCTATCACACCATAATTTTTCATGGTCATTAGTTTATTGATGATATGGGGTGCGAAAGTGGAAGGTATAATGTTCAACAAGGCATATGAAACCATGAGCCACAAAATCCTAGTTTATAAGCGGTACAAGATATCGAATGCAAGCATAAAAGAAATTGACCCCAAGTATAAAAAAAGGGACATAGCAATCCATTGGATCATCAACACCAGTACTGTTATTGAAGAAATTCCTGATTCTCCGCATCTCATTTCGGTTGAGCATAAGAGCATTCTTATGTACCGTTTGAAAGAATCCATGAACATCTCAATAAACCTGAAGAACCAATAGGTATATATTTCAGAATGCAAATCTTTTAAGTTAAGGCTAAAAATTTATTTTGTTTTCACTAATGGTATAAAGATGCAGATGTTAACGGGATTGTTGCTCAGATCCTCCCAATTTGCACTGTCAAGACACCGAATGGCTCTAAAAAAGTTCAAAAGTTTGTAATTATTGATGAAATGTAAGGATAAGTTTTGTTGGAACATTATTATACAATTATCTACAATTTAATTTCCCTTAATGCTGGCAACCATGTTTAGATTGTTGCCTTTGACTTTGACTATGTGGCAAGAATTCATTCTCAATGAAGGGAGACATTGCAAGACAGTGTGGATGAGCTACTAGTGCTTATTTTTCGCCGACTCAAGGTTGATTCCTTTCAAGGTATCCTATTCGTAAAACCAATGTGACATCACCGTCTAACCTCCATTTCATTATTGAATAACTTCTATTAACAATCTCACTTGCTTCTATTTGGGGATAGAAGTATCAACACATTACAGAGCATCCCTTTTAATTGATGGGGCTAACAATCAATCTATCAAACTGGAAAAAAAAGGGTCCAATTTTTTAACATTTTTCTGATGATAGATATATTAAAGGCAATGCTTCAATTCTTGCTATAATAGTTTTACCAGCTTGAACCAATTCACAAGAACATCATGGTTGTCATCACCAGCTTGAACCAATTCTCTCTAAAAATTCCAACGCCAGCAACTTTGGATGTTGCCTACACTTCTGTTGATTACATTCTACCAACTCAAAAAGTAAAACTTAAATTATGGTTTTTCCCACATCCATGTTTTGTTTTTTCTTGTGGACATTACTTGCAACTGACTAATTTTCTTGACAAATAGCTTGTGACCTCAGAGGTGAAGATATCTTTCAAAGACATCTCTCAGAATTATTACTATATGGCTTGCGTAAAATGCTTCAATTCAACAACTGCCTCACCTACAATTTATGCCAAGAGAAACAACTTGCTCAGCCAAGGTTATAAGTCAACCAACTTTTTTCATTATTTATTTTTCTTAACATATGTATTTGTTTAAATACTTTATAGTTACTAAATTTCTGCTATGCTAATCCTAAATGTGCTATGTGCGTAGGTGTCGCTTTGAAGCATATCTTATCGATGACAGTGGTATTATCATTGCTACCTTCTTTGGTGAACCTGCAGAGAAATTATTGGGATTGACAGCAATGGAATCTATTGATGGAGTCACACAAGTTAGTGATTTCTATTTTAACACATGAATTATCTCTTTTCACATTTTTATGTTTATTTTACCTCAGTCCATTTGTTTTAATAGGCATTCCATAGAATTAAAACCCATGGATTAGGATTAGACCTAACATAGTTTTTCTATTCATCAACTTCTAGGAATACATTGATGATCGACATTCTGTCATTGACAATGTTGACTATATTGTCCAAATTAAAGTCCCTAAATTAAAGGATGTCCAACTTAGCCCGAGATACACCGTGCCTCATAAATACTTTTGCTTAGTTCTAAATGAAAATATAATGCATACTTTTTTAATGACAGCCTCTGGAGCTTCTCAACCAGCTCAATCAAAAGCGAAAAAGAAGCTTCTTTCCTAGCTTGAAAATGAGGACCTTGAGCTATCAAAGTCAGACGGGAAGAAACCAAAATTAAACTGAGTTCAACACATGCCTGCAAATATGTAAATAGTTTTTGTCGCATCTTTAAGATGTCTTTTGCTGCAAATAGCCTCTAAGCATAAGAAATTATGGTTGTAGTAGTGTGTTAGGATAAATTGAACAAAAGTCATTTTGCTTGTAACATCTCTTTTGCAAACATATAGTTAGACCCTCAATGGCCCCAATTAGACACTTATCGTTCTAATTTGAAGTACTAATGTAATGGTGTGCATTCATTTCATCCTAACACCTTATTAACTTTAGGTTCTATTTTGTTTCATGTTGATTACATATATTCATAGTGAGTAAGTGAATGAGTGAACATTCTCAACTAATTTCAATACTGATATATTTTAGTTTGGTTTTTTAGATTCTTTTAAAAGAGGGTAAGCATTTTTTCTTATTGTGAATAGATTTTACCTGGTTCATCCTTTGGTTTGCAATGATGCTGCAGTTTGCAGGGTTACTCTTTTGTTATTTTTCTTCCTCACAATCAGATGCTTTACTTAACTATTTATCATTGTGTTCCAACATTGTGCATTGCAGGTTGCTGTAAACACAGTAATTGAAGATGAGAAGGAATTTCTTAGCCACTAACAATTAGAGTTGCATAATTTCTTTACGTGGTAATAAATTAATGTCACTCTGCTACTCTTTAACATAGCTACCTAGGAAGCAATGCATTACTTCTCCAAGTGAAGACAATGATTCATTCTTTGTTGGAAATATATGTAACACATGGACAAAAGAAGCTGTAAGATTGTTTGTGTTTGAATAATTTCCATTATAAAAAGGCAAAACAACATGTCCTTATTTTGTTACATGGTTGCAGATAAAACACAAGTTGTCGGATACTATGGATATATTTGAAGTTAACAATAAACTAACTTATGGTTATTTTGAGGCATTGAAGCATTTTGAGTTTGCAAAACCTTCGATTTTCTTATCCTTTCCACTTTCAAGACTCAATTCATGTTTATAGAGACCGTCGTGAAAAGCGTAATGAATCTACTTAAGTCAGAGCAAAAGAACAACCATGGGAGAGAGAATAACCAGAGACACAAAGGGGTAGAGAAATTGTAGTAGTAGAATAAGAGAAGAGAAAAAATGGAGTTGATGAGAAGCGCATAAGAGAGGACAACCATATGCTCCAAAACAACTCTTCCTCTCCAGAAGCATTTGAAACTTGGTAACTCAAGTTCATTATAAGCTTGAATTACGTGTAAGTTTGTTACATTTTTTGCTTAAATATTTAAGTTGTTGTAATGTATAACCTTCAATTTGTATTAAATGTAACACTATTTCTATAATTCCTACAACTACTTATCCAACTCACCGCGCATCCCGCGGTGTGCTCTAACTAGTTGGAAAGAAAAAAATAACATGCACTGAAGGATGATTGAACCGAGGCGGCACAGAGGCCACAAAGCTACCGCCGACTGCTGTATTGCCTCCCACAACCGTCCCGGCATCGTTGCCACAGCCGGCGAGGTACTGAATCACCTGAAATTCAAGCATAGGTACTGAATCACCTGAAATTCAAGCATATATTGCTTCTTTAATTGGGTATAGAATACTGTAAGTTGTTTCTTTGTTCTCCCTTTTGGCTAGGATGATGGCGTGTGCCTTTTCGATTTGCGGTGCAAAGATGTGTTGTTGGTAATGAACGTAGGGAATGGTAACCCCATTTCTTCTTTGTGTTTCAAGACTAGTTAGTTTTCCCATTCTTTGGCTATTACATGCTTTCTTGGTTCCACTAAAGTCCGTCTAATAGCATGTGCAAGGTGAGCAACCACACAGGGCCTCCAAAAAATTAAGGGCCCAATTTTTCAAGCCCTTTAATAGGGTTATATTTAATAAATAAAAATAAAAATAATAATAAAAAGACTCTTTTCTTTCCTTTTCCCAAACCGATTCAGATTTCCCAAAGTAATTATAGATCTCGGACATCGCATAATCTATTCATCTTCTTCTTACTTCTCCTTCAATTTTCATGTTGATTGCCGCCTCGTCTTCCACTCTTCTTCAAACGGTTAGTTTTAATCCATTGAATTTTCTTATCCTAACCCCTAATTTTTTCCTATAAATTTGGTTTTAGTACTCAATGATTCTTATACAATCTGACAATCTCCTTTTCTTTTTTGATTCAGATTCTTAATGCCCACTTCAACTTTTCAATTTTGATATTCAAGATTCAAGAACAAGAAAGGGGGTGACCGGTGAGGACTGAGGCCGTGAATTTAATCTGCCTATTAAATTTAAAGGTTGGGAAGATGGTGTTTTTCTGTTTTTTTATCTGCAGTTTTGCGTTATCATGATTCATGGGTTAAGTTTTGTTAATGTTTTTATTGTTTTTTTAAAATCTGCAGCAATTTTTTTTTAAA
>JAULKK010003227.1:0-10512 GCA_032355705.1 Rubia peregrina
CACCTACAAGCATAACATGAAGCACTTACAAGTTGAACTTGTAAGCACCTATAAGTTATAAGTGAAGCACCAACAAGAACAACTTTAAGAATTTGCAAATCATACTTGAAGCACCTATAAGTCATACTTGAAGCACCTTAAAGCCATATATAAAGCACCTCTTATGTATACTTTTCCCAAGTTGTTATCGAGGAGCATACGATCCACAATTGAATCACCTATAGGCTATATTTGAAGCACCTACAAGCTATGCAATCTATATGTGCATCTTTGATAACTTACGTGTTCTACGAAAATAACTTTGTGCTTATAGTATACCTCGTAGGTGCTTCAATCATTGATTGTAAGTGCTTCAAATGTAACCTTAATGTGCTACTTTATAAATTGTGTGAGCTCCGAAATCAATTTGGTGCTTAGAGTGCATCAACCATTACTTGAAAGTGCTTCAAATGTAACATGTAGGTACTTCAAAAAAGGAGTTGTCATAAATATGACAACGTTCAGATTATATAGTTTATGCAACAAAAATATCTCAGTCATTGATCAAATTGGGTCAAAGATTTCATTCTTCTACTATTTTACCAATTGGGATGCTTTTATAACTCCAAATTCTCATCAAGAAACGAAGCAGAGTAGCGCTAGTTGATCATCAAAATTAAGAAAGAAAAGTTGGTTGTATTTAACAGTGAGTTTTACGCATTCAGATTATATGATTTACGCAACAAATAAATATCAACCATTGATCAAATTATTTCTATGGTTTAGATGTGTGTATATGTATATATTTCTATATCTATATCTATATCTATATCCTAGTATCCACCCGTATATGCATGAACCCTTAGGAAGAGGGACGACCCCGATTTGCCACTATCTACTTAGCTGTAGTTAGGAAGCATTTAGGGCTTATAAATTATATCTTTGAGAGGTACGACGACGACCTCCCACTATTCCTCAAGCGGCGAGAGAAACTGGTGGCCAGATTGGCAGGCTAGTTGATCAGGTGACTCCTCCCATCCCCCTCACGCTCTCCAGAGAAGGTGAACCATGAGGCTGATGGTGAAGGCGATGAAGTTGGTGGTGTCTGAATGTTTCTTAAGCCCTTTTTTGTGCTTTATTTTGGAAAGTCCTCCTGGTGAGGCAAGGCATTTTAAAAGGTACTCTTAGTGAGGCAACGTATTTGGAAGTCCTCCTTCTGTGAGGCAAGAATTATTTTGTAACTTATCCTCCTTCTAAGAGAAGTACTTTTATAACTTCTTTTCTTTATTCCTAGTTTTTTTAATCAATACAGGTCTGTTCTTTGGCCTTCCTTGAGCTTGTGGCTTGTAAATGGGCAAGTTAGCATCCAAGGCCTAACTTCGTGATTTTCTTTGACATGTTTAGTTGGTCTTGTTCAAGGATTTAACCCCTTATCTGCTCTGGGTGTTTTTGTGTCCTTTCTTTGACATTATCTTTTTTTAAAGGATCATTATTCTCATGTAAACACCAGTGTGTTAACTCAAGCATAACTGCATAAGAGAGTCCCCCCTCCCTAACACACCGAGATCTTTATCTTGTATGTCATTAGACAATAATCGACACTCAAGATAGTGGTTACCCCATGTCAATTAGTTTCATATATGAGGCAAACACGTGCAAAATCTAAGATTCTATAATTTTACAACAAGTTCTTATATTTTAAGGTTAGGGTTGTTGCAGGTTGGCAAACAAATGAGAAAGATAAAGCGTGAAACAAGAGGAACTCAAGATTGACATGGTGGTGGACGCTATAAGACAAAGAAATGGAGTGATGCTTATTTGGAAAAAAAAAGTGAAATAGAAGGATGAATGCAGTCAGTACTTGATAGGCTAGTACAAGAGAGACGAAAAGAGGCTGGATACCAAATTAAGAGCATCCAACATCAATAGTAGATCATTAAGTGTAATTTTCTTTAAAATGAGAACTCTTGATAATAAGGAGTTACCATTGTTAACTACTCTTGAATAAGGCGCCAACTTAAGAGTGGTTACCTTATATTACTTAAAGTGCTAATCAATAGATAAGTGCAATTTGGATAGATTGTTTCCCACAGTAGTTTGCAAATATCATAAAATCGCTCTTTACATAATTCTCCATTGTTTATAGTTGACTCTTCAATAATTCTTGTTCAAATTGATGATGTGGAACCTAAGAAACAATTCTTGAATGCCCTTTTATTGCAGATGTCCTAAAGTATTGATATTCTAATTAATGAATTTGAACTATAATTAATAACTTTTAAAATCTAAATAATAATGGACTGATTTAGAGATTAGAAACTTAATCGATAGTCAAAATTTTGAGTAATATATTGATTGAAAATAGATAAGTCATTGAAACCCACCTCACTAACTAAATCAAATGTTGAATAATGAGATTCGTTAAATTCAAGTTGATTGGTACGATAATTAGATTGAAGCCAAGTTTCAGAAGGTCTGCACAGAGAACCGTGTCGGCACCACCAAAAAGCACCGCAATGAGGATTAGTTCGATGTCAAAACAAAGTCAGTGTCAAGATGCATATACCGATCAATTCGTTTCCATGAAATTCTTAAGGATCACACATCAGAGATGATGTAAAGTTTTAGATCTGAACTCTGTGAGTAGATCTTTCGCCCCAATAACTTCATTCACCATTAAAATGATAAGCATATTTCTCAACAAAATTTTGAAATCATCTACTTTTCATTAATCACTAAATGCTCCCTCTAGTTCATTAACATTGGCTCCCGTTTTTGTTCACTTTTCTTAGATAATGTTTAACCATAAATTTCAAATAATATATAAGTAATAATATTATCGCACGAGATAGGTTTAGATTCTCCATAACATGTAATCCCTCCGTCAACTGAACTTGCACTCTTACTTTTTAAATATCAAATTTTTATTTATCGTTATTATAAGTAACTGGAGTTATCACAGTCAAACGTATCTAAAAAAAGTGGAGGTCAATTGAAATCAATGTTAGTGAATCGGAATGAAGTATTACATTATTTAAAAAATCCTATCATATATAATTAATTTTAACTATTTGTTATTCATTCTACCAGGCGGTGCTAAGTAACTAGTTTGGGGGAAAACTCTGCATTCATTGACTTATTCGGAGATTGGAAAAGAGAAATCTTGATAATAAGGAGTTACCATTGCTAACTACTCTTGAATAAGGACCACATTTACAGTGGTTGCCTTGTTTTACTTTAAGTTCTAATTAATAGATAAGTGTCATTTGGCATAGATTGTCTCCCATAGTAGTTTGTCGATCTCATACAAGAGCCATTGACACATTTGTCCATTGTTGAGAGTTGACTCCTAAATCATTCTTGTTCAAATTTATGTAGAACCTCAAAAACGCTTCTTGAATGCCCTTTTATTGTGGATGTCTTAAAGTAATGATGTTATAGTTAATGAATTTGAAACTATAATTAATAACTTTTAAAAACTAAACAATAATTGACAAGTTAGAAGTTTGAGAAAGATATTGATTGAAAATAGACAAGTCCACGAAATCCACCTCACTAACTAAATTAAATGTTGAATAAATAAATTCTTTAAATTCAAGTTGATCGATACGAAAATTAGATTGAAGACAAGTTTCGAAAGATGGTCTTCAAGGAGAACCACATCGACACCACCAAAAAGTACCGCGGCGAGGATTAGTTCGACGTGAAAACCAAGTCAGTGTCTAGATGCATATACCAATTAATTCGCTTCATGTGACATTCTAAAGGATCACATATCAGGGATGATGGAATGTTTTAGATCTGAACTCTGTGAGTAGATCTTTCGCCCCCATAACTTCATTCACCAGTAAATGATAAGCATATTTTTTTAAAAAACTTTTTGAAATCATCTACTTTCATTAATCACTAAATGCTTCTTTTAGTTCACTAACAGTGGCTCCCTTTTTTATTCACTTTTCTCAAAGCATATTTGACCATAAATTTTAAGAAGTATATAAGTAATAATAGTATCACACGAGATAGGTTTAAATTCTCCATAATATATACTCCCTCCGTCCCAGCTAAACATGCACTCTTGCTTTTATAAATATCAAGTTTTTATTTGTCGTTATCGTTAGTCAAACGTATCTTTAAAAAGTGATGGTCAACTGGAGTCAATGTTAGTGAACCGGAATGGAGTATTACATTATTAAAAAAATGCACAATCATATATAGTTAATTTTAATTATTCGTTATTCATTATACCAGGCGGTGCTAAGTAACTAGTTTGGAAAAAAAACTTTTTGTTCATTGACTTATTCAGAGATTGGAAAAGGAGAACTCTTGATAATAAGGAGTTCTTGCTAACTACTCTTGAATAAGGAGCCACCTTTGGAGTGGTTACCTTGTTTTAGTTAAAGTGCTAATCAATCGATAAGTACCATTTGGCATAGATTGTCTCCCATAGTAGTTTGCATATCTCATAAAACAGCTCTTTACATATTTTCCCATTGTTGAGAGTTGACTCTTAAATAATTCGTGTTCAAATTGATGATGTGGAACCTAAAAACGCTTCTTTAATTCCCTTTTATTGTGGATGTCCTAAAGTATTGATATTCTAATTAATTAACTTGAAAATATAATTAATAACTTTTAAAAACTAAGTAATAATGAACAGATTTAGAGATTAGAAACTTAATCAATAGTCAAATTTTCGAGTAAATTATTGATTGAAAATAAACAAGTCAATGAAACCCACCTCACTAACTAAATCAAATGTTAAACAAAGAGATTCGTTAAATTCAAGTTGATCGGTATGACAATTGATTGAAGCCAAGTTTTGGAAGATGGTCTACATGGAGAACCGCATCGACACCACCAAAAAGCACCACGATGAGGATTATTTCAATGTGAAAACCAAGCCAGTGTCTAGATGCATACACCGATCAATTCATTTCCCGTGACATTCTTAAGGATCACATATCAGGGATGATGGAAAGTTTTAGATCTGCACTTTGCGATTAGATCTTCTGCCCCAAAAATTCACTGACCATTAAAATGATAAGCATATTTTTCAACAACTTCTGAAATCATCTACGCTTCAATAATCACTAAAGGCTCCTCCTAGTTTACGAACATTGGCTTCCTTTTTTGTTCACTTTTCTTAGAGCATGTTTGACCATAAATTTTAAATAGTATATAAGTAATAATATTATAACACGAGATAGGTTTAGATTCTCTATAACATGTACTCCCTCCGTCCCACCTGAACTTGCACTCTTTCTTTTTAAATATCAAATTTTCATTTGTCATTGTTAAACGTAGCTTACATTATCAATAGTCAGGTGTATCTAAAAAAATGGTGGTCAACTGGAGTCAATGTTAGTGAACCAGAATGGAGTATTACATTATTCATAAAATGCCCTATCATGTATGGTTAATTTTAACTGTTCGTTATTCATTCGACCGGGAGGTTCTAAGTAACTAGTTTGCAAAAGAACTTTCTATTCATTGACTTATTCAGAGATTGGAAAATGAGCACTTTTGATAATAAGGAGTTACCATTGCTACCTACTCTTGAATAAGGAGCCACATTTAGAGTGGTTACCTTGTTTTACTTAAAGTGCTAATCAATAGATAAGTGTCATTTGCCATAGATTGTCTTCCATAGTAGTTTGCAGATCTCATAAAAGAGCTCTTTACATATATCTCCATTGTTTAGAGTTGACTCTTAAATAATTCTTGTTCAAATTGATGATCTGGAACCTAAGAAATGCTTCTTGAATGCGTTTTTATTGTGGATGTCCTAAAGTATCGATATTCTAATTAATGAATTTGAAACTATATTTAATAACTCTAAAAAACTAAATAATAATGGTTAGATTTAGATATTAGAAACTTAATAAATATTCAAAATTGTGTGTAAGATATTGATTGAAAATAGACAAGTCCATGAAACCCACCTCACTGACTAAATCAAATGTTGAATAAAAGATTCGTTAAATTAAAGTTGATCGGTACGACAATTAGATTGAAGCCAAGTTTCAGAAGATGGTCTGCATGGAGAACCGCATCGACACCTCCAAAAAGCACCTCGACGAGGATTAGTTTGACATGAAAACCAAGTCAGTGTCTAGATGCATATACCGATCAATTCGCTTCCCATGACATTCTTAAGGATCACATATCAAGGATGGTAAACAGTTTAAATCTGAACTCTGTGAGTAAATATTCCCCCCAATAACTTCATTCACCATTAAATGATAAGCATATTTTTAAACAACTTTTTGAAAACATCTAATTTTCATTAATCACTAAATGCTCCCTCTAGTTCACTAACATTGACTCCCTTTTTTATTCACTTTTTTCAAAGCATGTTTGACCATAAATTTCAAATAAGTGATACTATTATCACACGAGATGGATTTAGGTTCTCCATAACATGTACTCCCTCCGTGCTAGCTGAATTTGCACTCTTGTTTTTAAATATTAAATTTTTATTTGTCGTTAATATAAGTAACTGAAGTTATCGATAGTCAAAAATATCTAAAAAAAGTAGTGGTCAACTGGAGTCAATGTTAGTGAACATGAGTGGAGTAGTACATTATTTTTAAAAAAATCTCTATCATATATAGTTAATTTTAATTGTTCGTAATTCATTCTACCAGGTGGAACTAATTAAGTAACTAGTTTGGAAAAGAACTTTATTTTCATTGACTTATTCAGAGATTGGAAAAGGAGCACTCTTGATAATAAGGAGTTACCATTGCTAACTACTCTTGAATAAGGAGCCACCTTTAGAGTGGTTACCTTGTTTTACTTAAAGTGTTAATCAATAGATAAGTACAATTTGGCATAGATTGTCTCCCGTAGTAGTTTGCGGATCTCACAAAAGAGCTCTTTACATATTTCTCCATTGTTTAGAGTTGTCTCTTAAATAATTCTTGTTCAAATTGATGATGTGGAACCTAAGAAACACTTCTTGAATGCTTTTTATTATTATTATTGTGGATGTCCTAAAGTATCGATATTCTATTTCATAAATTTGAAACTATATTTAATAACTTTTAAAAACTAAAGGGATACAATTATAGCCCTATATAATTTTAGTAATAACCCAAAGATAATTTTTAGTGCAAAAATAACCATAACTACTTTACATAAGTGCAAATATAACCCTAAAGACTATATTCCGGCATTGACTAGTCATTTTCGACCATTGACTGACTGAAAATGATCAAAATGCCCCTTCAGCCTAAAGTAAAAACTTAAAAGAAAAAATGCCGCCCGCCTACCACCCCCAATCGCTGAACACCACCACCAGACCACTCCTCCACTACTTCGCCGCCACCAGTCCATCACCACCTTCCAACCCCGCCACCACCACTTTCCAGCGCCCTACCACCACCTTCCACCCCCACCCTCTCAAGCCCACTACCCTCGACCGCCACCCTCGTCGACTAAAACCACCACCTCCTGCCGCCAGCCACAGTCCACCCCCTGGCTATCACTTTCACCCCTCCAGCGCCACCACCACCACCATTCCCCCCCGGTCGCGCCTCCGTCATTGCGCCACCACCACTACCTCGCCTCGCCACCGAACGAGAGTCTTCTTGTCCTTAAATCCTCTACCACCGCGCCACCACCAAAGCCGACCACCATTATCTCCTACCGGCTCCACACAGCCGACACCACTACCCCCGCCTTGCCACCAAATGAGTGTTTCCCGCAAAAAACGATGCCCTAAACTCTAAATCTGTAACGGTGATGGATTTTTTTCTCCATGAGCGCCATTTTACCAACCGAGCTAGGTGACAATTTTCTTCAAAATCCAGAAAGGCTCTTCAGCGTGGTGACCGTACGCGGTGGCTCAAACTTTGCTCTCTAGTGGGGTGGTCGTGTACAACGACTCCAGATTTGCTCTCCAATGTGGTGTGGTCGTGTGCAACGGCTCCAGATTTGCTTTTTGGCGGTTGACGGATAATGAAGATGAAGAGAATAATGAAGATTAGCTCACAACTCCAGATTTGTTCATCGATTGGAAGAAGAGAATAATGAAGATGCAAGAGATTAGGGCTTCAAGGTTATGAAGGTAAGTTCAATGTTTTTTTGTATTTTTTTGTAGATTTACAGAGGGGTAAATTAGTTTTTTAAACATATTTCAGCCTCAAACTGCTGAAAAATGTTATATTTGCACATACAATAGTTAGTTAGGGTTATATTTGCACTTTAAATTATCACAAGGTTATATTTTGCACTAATATAAATTATGTAGGTTTATATATGCACTTTTCTCAAAACTAAATAATAATAGAGAGGTTTAGAGATTAAAAACTTAATCAATAGTCAAAATTTTGAGTAAGATATTGATTGAAAATAGACAAGTCCACGAAACCCACCGCACTAACTAAATGAAATGTTGAATAAAGAGATTTGTTAAATTCAAGCTGATCGGTACGACAATTAGATTGAAGCCAAGTTTCAGAAGGTGGTCTGCATGGAGAACAACATCAATGCCACCAAAAAGCACCGCGACGAGGATTAGTTCAACGTGAAAACCAAGTCAGTGTCTAGATGCATATATCGATCAAGGATGGTGGACACTTTTAGATCTGAACTCTACGAGTAGATCTTTCGCCTCAATAACTCCATTCACCATTAAATAAAAAGCATATTTTTCAAGAACTTTTTAAAATCATCTACTTTTCATTAATCATTAAATGTTCCTCTAGTTCACTAACATTGACTCCCTTTCTTGTTCACTTTTTTCAAAGCATGTTTGACCATAAATTTCAAATAGTACATAAGTAATAATACTATCACACAAGATAGGTTTAGATTCTCCATAACATATGCTCTCTCCGTCTCAGCTGAACTTGCACTCTTACTTTTTAAATACCAAATTTTTATTTGTCATTATTATAAGAAACTGAAGTTATCCATAGTCAACAGTATCTAAAAAAGCGGTGGTCTACTGGAGTCAATATTAGTCAACCGGAATGGAGTATTACATTATTTAAAAATGCCCTATCATATATAGTTAATTTTGAATGTTTGTTATTCATTCTACCGGGTAGTGCTAAGTAACTAGCTTGGAAAAAATTTCTGCTAAGAGCAAGTCCAACAGCTTCCCTATAATAGGGATTTTCATTGATTATAGGGATTTTACATGGGTTTTCATCTCTAACAACTTCCTAGTTCAATTCTCTAAAATAGGGATTGTGATGAGAGAGAAGACTGTCTTCCCTATATTTGTAGAAAGAGAAAAAACTACTACAATCTCAAACTCACATGATATGCTTATTTATATTTTTTAAAGAAGTTTTTTAATAATTATTTGTTTAGAAGGTTGAAATTAGTCTCTTTGGGTAAATAGTTTATAGTTTATAATTTTTATTTATTTTGGATATTGTTACCTTTTATTTCAAACCGAGTGAATATATATAAAAAAAATACTAAAACAAAACTAGTTTATACTTAACATCGATATTTTAGTTTCAATTTTTTACTATTTTATTTTTAAATACAAATGTCATCATTATTCTAAAGTGTTACCGATAAGAGTGGTTTTCTTTTGAAAACCAAGTATAATATAAAGGATAAAACCGATAAGATTGACATTAGATAAAGGTAAAACAGAGACCGACTCTCAACTTTTCACAAGAATTATTATCAATTTATCATCCTCTCATCTTTCTCGCAAGGCCAAATTCTAGGGTTTATCTAATATTGACAAACTTTCTATATTGATTTTTTTGTTTTGGCACATTCCAAATATAGCAAGATTAAAATTATTTTTGTCCACTAATTTTACTTTTTCAATCTTGCATTCGATTTGCTCCACTCAATTGGAATCTTCTAAATTATTGTTTTAAAAAGTGAAGTGTCAATATTAATTGAATTAAAGAAGTGCCTTTTACTTAAACCAGGTGAGCACATAAAAAGAATACGAAAAAATAGTTTCTAATTAATATCAAAATTTTAGTTTCAAATTTGTTATATTGATTATTTTTAAAAACTAACTTAATTTTTATAATATATTTTTAAGTGATTTTAAATGAATTATTAATTTTAAGTGAAAAAGTAGCTATAGTGTAATAAATGTCAGATTATGCAACATAAGGAAGCTGGTGGAGTTGAGTCAAAAAAATATAGGGAATATTGTGTTTCATTCCCTATTCTAAAGAAAAGTTTAGGGAAGCTGTACGACTTGCTCTAAGGCCCTGTTCTCTGGAGCTTATTTGGATTTCAATTCAGATCAGATCAGTATGTTTATACTTATTTTAGTTCAGATCAGACCAGTTCAGTATATTTATACTTATTTCAGTTTAGTTTAGTTCAGTATATTTATATATATTTCAGTTCATGATTTTTATATTTGTTTCAGTTCAACATATTTATATTATTTCAGTTCAGCATATTTAAATATCAGTTTTTCAGTTCATTTTATGAAACGATGAATTGCACATACACAGATAATAAAATGAGCATTAAAATAATTATATTTGATATTAAAATTCATGTTATCAGAGTTTATCTGCACTTCAGTTCAGT
>JAULKK010003247.1:0-10511 GCA_032355705.1 Rubia peregrina
ACAAGTGATCATGTTTATTAGAAAAGGTCTCCTATTACACCAATAACGATTATATCAATCATAAAATATCTCATTTTCATAATTCTTAAGGTTAGATTGTAATTACTTCCTCCATTTCTCTATGATTGGACATTATATGTGTGAATTTAGGTGAATGAAATGAGTGGATGAAATTGAATTTAGCTAGTAAAAAGTAGAATGGGTAGATGAAATTGAAAGAATCTTGCCAAAAAAGTACAAATATAAAAATATTCAACCCAAAATGGAATATATGACATATATAGAAGAACAAAGTAAGGATTTATAAACTGAGATTCATTTTATACGGTTTTCATAAAATAAATAGAAATAAATATTAAATCACCTATTAATGATTTATATTAATTATAAAATGACCATGTCCTACGGTAAATCTTTCTAAAACAATACTTTATGTATTGGTATATACAAAGTACATACGTGGCATATACAACTAGTCCAAACCACGCAAAGCACAAACAAAGTTCCCACACTAGTCAGACACGTCCTACAGGGTGAGAAGCACCCTAAATGCAATGTGAAAGGTCTATAAATAGGAAAATGATGAAAGAACACAGGTATGTGATAACCAGTAGAAAGGCTCATACATAATCATCTGATACTAACGTTAGCATCAGATCATTTACCCCGGATCCAATCCGTGAGATTCTTGAAGGAAGGATTAATCTACAAGGCAGAGCTCACGGGAGTTTCCACCATCATCTAAAGAGTCAATACCACAAAAAATATGTACTTCAATTCAAACATGTCCCTTTGAATTGTTGTGTTCCTGTTATTGCGATGTGATTCAGAAGTCCAGTTACAGCTTGGTGGACCCAACTCAGGGAAAAACGTGCTCATTTGGGGAAACCTAAAATCATGGCGTGGGATAAGTTGAAAGGTAAGTTTTGAAAATGGTTTTACCCTTAAATTACAATAAACTCATGTTCTATCAATTGCAAAATCTTAGGCAATGATCTCATTCTGTTGAGGAATGCTCTACCAATTTTTCTTTTTACTCATGTTGATCTTCACGACTTGGCTCAACAAACAATGGCTCATTTTGTTGGTTGTCTTGATTAATAGCTTCAGCATACTCTCAATTTGCTTAATCTGCTCTCAATCTCTGAACCACATCAACAAGCTCTCATCATCGAAGTTCGAACCAAAGGTAACTTTCCCCATTGGGCTGTGTCGAGACCTCCACACTATACACCGTTCTCAACTTTACCATTAGCGACAAGAGATTCAATGGCTCCCAAACCTGACACATTTATCGTCCCCTTCAATAACAATAGCACATCTCAACCAATCTCAGATTAATGTTTCGCTTGTGGCCAAATTGAGCATCGCCAATCATCTTGTCCCGCACGCAACAACAGTGAACTTCTTCTCGACACTTCAAAAATGATGTTGAGTAGTGATGGTAGTGGGGCAGATTTTGGTTGAGGTTTGCCCTGCATCCACACCATTGGGAGGCATGGAGGAAATTATGTTAGGAGTGGGTCGGGTATGGATATGAAAATGACACTGCCTTGCTCCACTAAACCCACTATATACACGCTAATTTAATTTATAATAAATTATTACTATTTATAATGCACATATCTTACCTATAAAAAAATTATTTAAATACTTTTAATTTTTAATATTAATTTTATTATAATAAATTGTATTTTAGGTTCTTTGAATATATAAGTAGGGTGAGTACAATGGGTTTGAAGTGGGTATGGGGACACATGTGGGTGATGGGCGAGGTGGATTTTATATGAAACCCGATGGGGCGGGATGGATTTTAATGTTGTACCTGTCATGGGCGATGTGGCAGGTATGTGTGTGAAAACTTTAGGTGGGCATGGGTATGTAGGTACCATAATCCGCACCTCCCCACCCCATTGTCATCCCAAATGTTGAGGTTATTTATGATGAAGATACAAAAAACATTACGAATGATCTCACTGCAGATACGAAACTTTCATTGATGGTCTGTCGCGTGTGTTTAGGCCCACAAGTACAGGGAAAACACTCTCAACACCACAATCTTTTGTGTTCGCATTGTACGATTGGAGTCAAATTTGTAAGTTCATCATTGATTTCAGAAGTTGTGAAAATGTGATTGCAGATGACGTTGTCAACAAACTTAGCCTTGTAGTGAAACAACATCCTACGTCATACAAATTAGCTTGGTTGCAACATAGAACAAAAGTGTTCATCACTCGTCACACATTAGTGTTCACTGGTGATGCTTACAAGGATCAGATACATTGTGATGCTATACCGATAGATGCGTGCCATCTACTTTTGGGATGTCATTGGATATATGATCGCAAGATACAGCACATTGGCTTCCTCAACACCAACAATTTTTGTTTTAACAATTGACACTTCAATTTGAAACCATCATCACTGGTGAAACAACTAGCCCTATTCAATCTTGTTTTGGTCTTGCAACGAGTCCTCTTCAAAGCCACTGTGTGTGATGTAGGTATTATGTTGATTTTTCTTTCAACTACGACGTCACCCAACCTGCCTAAGCTAATGTCAGGTGCATTTTTTTGACTTGGTTGGTGAGTTTGGTGATATTTTCCCAAAGATTTACAGTCATGTCTTCCTCCGCTTCTTAACATTCAGCGTCGTATTGACTTAGGTCTCGATGTGACTCTTCCTAATCATTCACATTATGAGATAATTCATAGAGAGCACGAAGAAATCCGGAAGAAAGTTGAATACTTGGTTTCTAAAGGTTTTTGTTGAAAGCCCGTATGCAATTCCTGTTTTGCTTATCCCTAAGACCGATGGATCTGGGCGAGTGTGTGTTGATAGTCAAGAAATTAATAAAATCATAGTACCTTATCACTTTTCCATTCCTCGTATGGATAACCTTCTCGATAAAATTGGTAAGACCTCTGTGTTTTCCAAGCTAGATTTGAAAAGTGGTTACCATCATATCTACATTCAACCTGGTGATGAAGGGAAGCCGACATTTAAAACACGTGAAGGCCTTATTGAGTGGATTTTTTATGCCATTCGCATTCCTAAATGCACCTAGAATATTTATGTGAGTCATGAATTATTTCTTTACCCTTTTATTGGAAAGTTTTTGGTTGTCTATTTCAATGATATCCTGATTTTCACCGTGACTTTGGCAGAGCATATACAAAAATTACGGGATTTTTTGCTTGTATGAGGTCATGAATAGATTTATACAATGCTAAATAAATGTGAACTCGGTTCTCCTGAGATTTATTTCCTTGGGTATATTGTGTCGAGGAATGGGTTGACGGTTGATCTCGGCAAAGTGTCAGTTATTCAGTCTTGGCCAGCACATGCAACTTTGATGGAAACAAGAAGATTTCACAGTCTTACATCCTTTTAACAACATTTTGTGACACAATTTAGTAGTCTTATGGCTCCCATCACAGATTGTATATGGCGTAAAGAAGAGTTTGTTTGGACCCCTGATGCAGCTCGGGCATTTTATATCATGAAACATAAGCTGAGTTCTGCTTCTATTTTGGCTCTGCTTGACTTTTCTCATGTCTTTGAATTACATTGTGATGCTTTCAAGGATGATATTGGTGCGATCCTAAGCCAAATAATAATAATTCATCCCATCAATTTCTTTAGTGAGAAATTAGCTGGCGCACGTTTGCATTAAAGTACTTGTGACATTGAGTTCTATGCGGTAGTTCAAGCTGTTAAGCATTAGTGCCATTATCTATTTCATAAAGAGTTTATTCTTTTTACAGATCATGATGCGCTCAAACATCTTAGTAGTCAAGATTAGGTGTCTTCTCACCATATGACTTGCATTGTTTACTTACAAACACAAGTCTGGGGTTTCTAATCGCATGACTAGTGCCTTAAAACATTGTCATGTTGTGCTAGCCGTTCTCATTGTATCGTAACTAGGATTTGATTCTTTTACTGATATCTATCCTCCAGATACCTTTTTCAGTCACATATTTTATCAAGCCTGGGCTGGTGTGTCCTCCGAATAAACTTTTCATGGTGGTTTCCTTTTCCATAATGATCAGTTGTGTATTCCCGAGTGCAGTCTCCGCCTTAAGCTTATCTCAGAGATTCATAACGAATGACATGTTGGGTGAGATCAAACATTGCACCTCGTTTCCGTTCCTTTTTTTTTGCCAACCTTGCATCGCAATGTTGAATGTTTCGTTGCGCATTGTATTACATGTCAGGATTCTAAAGGTCAAGTTACGAATGTGGGTTTCTAGTTTTTCTTCTCTCATCCCTACCCAGCCCTGGACAAATATTAGCATGAATTTTGTTATAAAACTTTAGCATACTTAGTGTGGCTTTGATTCAATATTTGTGGTGGTTGATCGCTTCTTTAAAATAGTTCACTTCATTCCGTGCAAGCATACTATGGATGTCGTTCAGGTTGCTACTTTTTTTTGTTTAAGAAATATATTGCCTTCGCATTTTTCCTTGTTCGATTGATTTTTACCAGAATTTTACGTTTTCTTTGGCATTTTTGGCGATCTATGTGGAAAATGTTAGACACTAGCCTCGACATGACTTTTGTTTATCATCCTCATAATGATAAGCAAATGGAAGTCACTAATCATTCACTGGGTAATCTTCTTCGTTGTTTGGTTGGTGACACTATCAAGACTTCTTATTCTAAACTTCCTCAAGATAAGTTTGCGCATAATCACGCTCACAATCGTAGTTTGAGTTTTAGTCATTTTCAGGTTGTTTACGGGTTGATTCATCGCGGTCCAGTGGATCTCTCTTCCCTTTCAGATCGTACTCATCGTCATGGGGGTGCTAATGAATTTACTAATGAAATTTACAAGGTTCATGAACAGGTTGTTTTGAATTTGGAATCCATCTTATACAAATATAAATTTGTAGCTGATTCTCACCGTAGATGTCTTGTGTTCGAAGTGGGTGACCGTGTGTGAGCTATTTTAACTCGGGATCGCAGGCAAAAAAAGGTTAGTCCCCTTGAGGTTCTTGAACGCATTAATGATGACAGTTATCAGTTTCATTTATCTGCTGACATGACTGCTTCTGATATCTTCAATATTTACAGAGCTCGATTCAAGGACATATATTTCTTACCCGCGGGGACCTAATGCAGCATTAACCTAAGTACAAGAAGAAGAGGACGTTGAAGTTGTTGTTCGCAGTCAATTTTGGTTTTTACCCTTTATTGAAGTTTTATTTTTATTTTCTTATTTTAGAAAATTTCCTATTTGTGTTTGGAGTTAGTTAGGGTTTTGTCTTGGGCTGCAAGTTGTTGGAATCTTGGCTATTTAAGTGTATCTTCTCTTCTTCGTAAGAGATAGCTCTAAGTTAATAAGAAAATGAGATTCGTCTCTCTTTTTTCCTTGTTTGATTCGATTAAATTTATCAATCGAGAAGCGGGTCCTAAGAAACTTTCTAAGTTTTATAGTTAAGCCAAATTACTAGGTCCGTGGGCTAGGGTCCCACCCAACATGTCAATTGATGTGCATCAAACCACGATCGTGATATCTGAACCTTGCTTCGTGATGCCACTCCTGCAAAACAAACTCCTCGGGGTGGTAAAATAAAATTAGAAGTGTTTAATTTGAGTAATGAGAATTGAATGAATAGGACAGAGGAATATCTTGGTATTTATAGGGATTTGATCCAAGAGAGTTCACCCAATCAAGTTAGGGTGAATATTTTTTCCTTGTAGGAATAATTGTCTTATCATAATAGAGTTTCCCTTTTTCTTATATACCATAGTTGTTCTTGAGATAAAGAGTCTGCATACAAGTATATTCAGACTAGGAGATCTTCTGCCGGATGCTTGGGCTTCAGCCCAGCAGGAACTATGGTATGGTTTTCGGCTCAAGAGTTGGAAATATGGCCGTGCGTTCCACCAAGGGGGAGTTTCAGTTTCAACCATAATCAACAGTTCTCCGCCAAATTAAATAACTAAGGATGACCATAATCATAAATGGAAGCAATAATAATGGTTCAGTTCTCCACGGAAACTAGCAACCCCGATGAGGCATCATATGATGTGGTTGGTGCTTCAAAACAATGGCGACATCTGGACTTTCTGGTAGTGACCTCCCTAGTACCAGATATTTCACCGCGACATCCAGACGACAGAAAATCCACAATGCAAGGGAGATGAAATCATGATTTTGGCGGTACCAGATGGTAGAGAATTAATGAAATCGACAGTAATGTTGTGAAGATGGCTAGGGAAGCAATGACTGGTGATGGATATTTGCCGATGAAATGTAGGTTCTGCTTTTCCGACGACAACAGTGGACGAAGGACGATGGCTTATAAACTTTTTTTTAAAGATCGAACAACTTGTTTTCCTTTTTCTTTTATATGTTTTTTCAGTTCGACCCCCACACTTCATTTCTTGTTTTAAATATAACCTAGAGGTTGAATTAATTATATTTTAACCCCCAAATTTAACCATTTCTTATTTTATATTTTCACTAATTTTGTTTTTCCTTTGATTTTATAATAAGACGATCTCGCAAGAGACATATTCCAATAAAAATATCATATTCATTCTAAGTCAATATATGAATTTACATATTAGGGGAAGTCTCATAAAATGTGGCCAATATAAGGTTATGGATAGGTCATGGAATATTTTGCAAAATGGGGTTCATTTTGATTAATGAAAATTTAAGTTTTTAATTAGATATTTAATTGATTGCTTAGTTTTCTTTACTTAAACCTCTTTCATTGCATCTCATTTCGCTTTTATCTAATTTCTCTGGTATTTCCTCTTCATGTGCTCTGCTATTGACCACTTCTTCTCCGCTTCTTCTTCGTTCTCCGTTGATGCTTGTTTCTCCGTCGATGCTTGTTTCTCCGTCTCTTCTCCGGATATTCTTCGTTCTCCATCATTGGTTGTTTCTCCGCCTCTTCTCCAGTGTCGGTCTGTTTCTTCATCACTTGTTGCATCGTGCGCAGAATGTGGTATGTCTTATATCTAGGGTTTGTTTTTGGGTATATTAGATGTACTGTGAATGACCTTTATTTTCATTCGTTGTTGATTGTTCATTTTCGATTACGAGCTGCATCTATTTATTTATATGTTGCAGTTTTTAGTATGCAGCTTATACCTGTTATTTGTACTGTGAATGACCTTTTATTTTATTCTTCATTTAGTGTTCATTTTGAAATACGAGTTGCGTCTATTTACTTATATGTTGTAAGATGAGACGTCAAATGCATGTATTTCTTAAGGAATTTAACATCTCTTTTGTTATGTATATGTGAGTGGATTGCTTGGTTTAGATAGGCTTTACATCATAAGAGGTTTAGATGAACATTGTTAGTATTGTTATCTATATCCCTTATTTTGTAGCCTAGTATGATCCTAATGGAATTTTATCTTTGCGAGCATCTAGATCTTATTTTGTGAGCAAATGAATGAAGACCAATTTCAAAATTGGTGGAAGACTGAATATCAAGAGTCAAAACATTGTAGAAGATAAGAGTTGAAGAAAAGAAGACAAGTTCGAAAGAGTCAAATAAGTGCACAACATGTGTCATCATTCCATACCAAGATGAGGGTCTTAGATGATGGGCGTGCAAATCTGCATGGCCCGTATACGAAGATCTACCGAAGAAAAATCCTCGGCTGATGGGATGTGCAAATGTGCACACCCCGTGCACTCAGAAGCTGGGAAATACAAGTCCCAGATGATAAGCCTTGCAAAATTGCACGGTCCTTCCAATCAGTTTCAGCATAACGATTCCCAAGCTGACGTCTCATGTAATACTGGATGGGCCATGTAGGCCGTGTCGTGTAATACTGCATGGCCAATGCTATATACGTTGACACTGGGGTTTACAACTTGGGATTTTTGACCCATTTACCCTACCCTATATATGTATGGCCTTCAGCCTCTTAGGTTTTAGTGAGTAGACTTATTTAGTTTTCATTTAGTGTTAAGTAGGAAGGGAGGCTAGGAAAATTCTCTCTAGGGTTCTTTCTCTTCTCTCTTCATTTACTACTTAGATTCATAAAATTTAATCCAATGATTGGAATTGATCTAATGTTAGTAGAGTAGTTTATTTTTGGGGTAGTTATTTGCAAGCATGATTTGACATAGTTTGTGAGACTCGTTAGATTCATCCTATTTTTCTATGTTATAATATCGTGCTTAATTTGTAGTTCAATTTCTTATTGTGATTTATGTTATGAAATATGTTAAGATGCACACTTGATTTATTTCTTGCATGATATTGTACTAAGCTTTAAATGCTAGTTTGGGAGTGTTGGATTATTGGCAATCTGGTAGTCTTGTGAGTACCGAGAGGATATGTGTGATAGATCGTTCTTGTGAGTACTAAAGTGGTAATAGACAATAGTCTTAATTTGGTTGAAAAATGTGAGGAATTGCATGTTAGGAGCATCGAACCAATCACGTTAATGCTATTAACATCATACGGGAGAAAACCCTTGCTTACCCCGATAATTGACCATTTTTAGTTTATAGCGACTAGGGTGGCGCGACTCTAGGGTTATCATAAGGTACTGATGTCCTCTTCATTTTTAGTTCTATGATGAGTTCTCATAGCTGAGGTCTCAATTCTATGATTGAGTTTACTCTCACATCTAATAATTGCAATCTACGCAAG
The DNA here is from genome assembly GCA_032355705.1 of Rubia peregrina. Classification (NCBI taxonomy): domain Eukaryota; kingdom Viridiplantae; phylum Streptophyta; class Magnoliopsida; order Gentianales; family Rubiaceae; genus Rubia; species Rubia peregrina. Next base: position 8,641 of record JAULKK010003247.1, read on the forward strand.
CTATAGTTCATTTAAGAAGGGGTCTGTTAGCCCCAGGAGTGAGCTACGGGGGTGGTCAGTAGAGAATTGCATCCCTAGCAAGTTACGAAGGAGGTGAGATGTTAATGAGGGGGCCAAACAATCTATGTGACAAACAATGAGAGTTCTCAAGGAATTAACATCTCAACACTATGTGATATAACATTAAAATAGGTTGATAGTTGCTTATGTGAATTAGAGTCTAGGATCAAATCTTTACATCAATCATGTGATGCAAAAAAAACCCAACATTAGTTAATTAATATTTTTTCTTGTTTTACTTGCATGATTAGTAGTATTAGATTCAAACACAATCCCCCCTCCACGTTATTACTATTAGCTATTCCTGATACACAATTGGGGTGACTCCCGAGAGTGAATTGCGTTTGGCTAACCTTTGGAGACTAAATCTCTATGGATGACCTTGGACTTACCAAGACCTACGTTTATCGTAGTCAGGATTAAGGTAAGGAAAAACATATAAACTCTTATCTTTGGCCTCTTGCGGCCGTGGATAAACTCTAAAAAAAATTACCTCGTGGGTGCAGATCAAGTAGCGGCACCAAAATTTGATGCGCCTGCAAGAGCCGTTGCGAATATTGATCAAATATAATAATTCCTATTGTTTCTCCCTACTTACTCCTAAATACTAAAATTAGCTAGTGGTAAGATCAAATGTTGTCCACAGAGACCAATGGGTTCAAAAGATAGATTCACGCAATTCACAAACAATCATCACCAAGTATGTGTGTCGGGAATAGAGAAAATGGGAAGGTTTTATTTGAAATTGTTAAGATAACAACTAAGAACATGTAAATATAAACTACGGAGTAAAGATTATAATAAATTTCTTGGGGTCATTCGCATCGCGTACTCGATCCTCGATTTCTATTCACATAATAAAAATTTGATTATTCTATGATTTATCCAACAATGTGGTGAGATTGATTCACATGGAACTCCCCCGATAAATAATATCCCAGTTCCGCCCCCTTGCTGAACTCTCAAGTCCAGCCGTTATAGATAGAAGGACTCTAGAACCACCGAGTCCATGCAACCCTCAATTTTGTTGTTTATAAACCTGACAATGCACAGTAAATTAAAAACATGAGTAGCATGACTCATCGGACCTCTACCGTGAACAACCACTCAACGATGTGAGCTTTTACGATCGAGAGCATTAGTGTCGTTGATTGTCCCCTAGAATTTTATCCAGACTAGTTTACTACAAACACGAGACATGACTTTCAGAACTAGACCACGACCCCAAAGAGATTTGTATAATGACGCGACAATATGTGGCCGGGTCACTCTGTATTGTTCATATCCTTATTCAATTAAGTCCTCTAGCCCAACTCCATCAAATATTTATCAATCATGCATAGTTGTCACTCCAAACACAACCTTCAAATTAACATTTAATCAAACCCGACAGAAATGCAAAAGACTCCCAAATTTATTCCCGTTCCTAGTGCTAAATCATGCAATGGAATCAATTATTTGAACAGACTAACATAAAGTATCATACACATAAGAATTAAGACAAAGCAATAATATTAATAAGAGCATAGACTAGATTAATCTAGGAATCGTCCAAGTCAATAGTCAAAGTACGTTTACAAATGCTCCCAAGTAGTAATCTAAGAAAACCTAATCAAACCCATGCATGAATCTTTGGCGGGTGTCTTTGTCTTCGAATTGAACCCAACTTATGCACTCACTGCAATTGAACTCAACTTCAGCTTGTGTTGATACTAACCACATACCTGGAATCTTTCTCGTTCGTCATCCTCCTTCCCCTTGTACACCATACAATCATTCAGACATGCATATTTTTTTGCAACTCCAATACA
>JAULKK010003258.1:0-10510 GCA_032355705.1 Rubia peregrina
AATGCAGAGAGGGTATGTATAGCACATGAGTAAGAGGAACACCCCCAAAATGAATGGAACCATATTGGGTAGCAGAGGACACCGAACCATCAGGGAGTACAACATTCACGGAATGAATAGCAGTAGTAATATTAATAAGAGAACCTTTATCACTGGTCATATGATATGAGGCTCCCGTATCAAGAATCCAAGGTAAAGTAGACTGACCTGACCCAAGGTCAGACACAACATTAAATTGATTAAATAAACGTAGAGCAGTACTCCATTGGTCTGTGATCTGGGCAAGCTTAGTTTGGGGAATTATGATAACCTGATCAAGGGTAGGTGAGATAGGATGGTTCGGAACTGGTTCAGTCAAATTTTTTTTGGGTCATTACTAGGAGCTAAGTCATATTCAGAGGGTTCACATGGATGGTCTATTATTTTTTTTGAGGGTGATAGGTTCAGGGTCAGCTGAGTCCTTAATAGAAGTTTGGTCTTGAGTAGTGGCTTCTCTATGGTTTTTAGAGATAGCATAACCTGATGAGTTGGCCATTGGTTTCTTAGTAACAGTAATCCAAACCTTATTTTTCTGGTTCTCTTTTGGTTATGGTTTTGGCTTAGGTTGGGATCTCACCTTAGGCTTATGATTCGGGATTCTACAATTTTTGAGTTCATGCCCTAACTTCTTGCAATGGTTACAGTAGGCCGGAAGGTTATCATACTCTACGTTGTATTTGCCATTATTTATTATAGACCCAAGTTTGATAAAACCAAGTAGTGGACTAAGAAGGTCAACCTCAAAACAGAGTTTCATGGCTGAGTCTCTAACTGGCTAAATTCATTTTAATATAAACACCAATTTCATTGCCAATATCAACTATGGATGGATTATTATAGTGATAAAGAGGAACATTTATCAGAGTAATCTATACCGGTACAATCGAGGATTCCAGGTTAGGCTTGAAATCAGGATTCCACTAGAGAATACGCATATTGATTTCGTTGAAAGACCATACAACTTTGATCCAGCATCGCTGGAAATCCTCTTTTGCTTGGAAATGAATGACAATATTCTGGTGGTCGATAGCTCTGAGCTGGTATTTGCCGGTGAAGCCTATAGACCTAAATTCAGCTTCAATCATGTCTATCGTCGGTCTTCCTTTTGGGAAATTCTCAATCAGGGCATTAACATATTGTCTCATTTGTTCTTAGATTTTTTTAAGAATAGTATAGCACAACTGGTTCCCCTTTGAAGTACGTCGTTAGTTCGATGTTAAGTGGTAATGGTAGGATTTCTGCTATGGGTGGGGTTTCTGCTATGGGTGGGGTTTTGCAATGTATTACTTGTGCAAAGGTTTTATGGGCAACCATGGAGGCGACTAGAGTCGCAACCAATCTGGGGTGGTGGTGGTGGTGTTTTCCAGTGGGATTCAGCGGTAAGGTTCAAAGTATTAGCCGTTATCAGATGGTAAAGTAAGAGAGAAGGGAAATCAAAGAGAGAGGAAAAATCAAATAAAATACTATAGATATCAAACAAAAATAGTCAAACATCAAATAAAAATCTAAAAAATGCACAAATTAAAATAGTAAACCATCAAATAAAATATTATATATATCAAATTATAATATCAAATAAAATACTAATTTATAAAATAAATAAAATATGTAAATATAAATATAAATTAAGACTAAATTGTTTATTTGGTCCCCAACATATATTAAAATACCTTCTTTTGGTCCACACTCTCAATACTGCATAAGTTCAATAATTAATAAACTGAAAATAATTTCTTTGGTCCCCAATCTGGTTTCTGGACAGTTTTCCGTCAACACTCCGATTTGCCCAGGGATAAAATTGTAAATTCACACATCAATACTACAATTTCCGTCATACTCTGATTTTTGTCAATACTATGATTTTCCCAATTCTCAACGATAGTTCTTGTCGATTGGCTCTCATCGGCGACCGCGCCAGATCTGAAATGCACGTGGGCTAGCCATCGGCGAGATGACGGCGCGGAGGAAGGAGACGGAATTCATGGATGTCGTAAAAATTGCAGAGGTCGTCCGGCGATGTTGGCCGAAGAAGACGACGGAACCCTAAATTAAACACATCATATAGAAGTATTTAAACATCAAATAAAAATTATTTAGTTAAACATCAAGGAAAACACTAAAATAAACAATAAATAAACATTCTCTTTTTGAAGATATAAATAAACATTCTTAAACATTAAGTAAAAATATATTTTAAAAAATACATCAAATTTTATTATTAAGACATCAAATAAAAACACATATGAATTTTAAAATATCAAGATGTACAACAAAATGTAACACTAATATCGGAGAAAAAAACATCGGTACTAAAAATTTAAAAATCATTTTACGCTACTGAAACATCAAGGACACATTAAATATACTATAATATTAAAAAAGGATCATCGATTTTATTTTTTATAATAACACAATGAAAAATTAAAACATCAATCAAAGTGAAAATATAGATTACAAATTAAAAATTAAAAAAAATCACTAACTAGTATCAAAATACTAAAAGTGTCAAAAATATAACACGTAAACACAAGATTTAATTTAAAAGATCAAAATTTAACATTAATACACATGATTTTAGTGGAAAGAAGAATTCCAAAAACATCACTAGGTCCAATAAAACATCAAGTACTGGAAATAAAACTTCATGTACCGGAAATGAAACTTCAAATCTAGTTGTAAAAAGGCACGCATTGCACAAAAATGGGGAGAAAAGTTTATCCTCAAATTTTTGCAACCCGGATTCTGGACCAGCGAAATTCTTATGACCTGAAATCATTAATTTCTCAATTATTTGTGCCTAACACCAATCCAAAAATGGTATTTACACTCAGATCACTCCTTGTTCCCCAAACGTTTTTTATTTTTTATTTGAAACCCCACATCTAGTTAAACTTTAGTATATTGAATGTTAATTATTGGTCTTACTATGACACGGTTACATACAAGACTTTGTCAAACAAATTTGTTGTCTAATTATATTATCAACCAATGAATAAGTGGCATCTATTCTCAACTGACAAGATCTAAACTTTTAGCTTTGGCTAGATATTAACCCAAAGTTAAACACATTTGTTGGGTATCTTTTCAAATTCTACAAAAGTTAATTGATGGGAGATAAATAGTTTTTGAATTCATGTATGAGCAGTTCCCGTGATGGTTCATGAATTGAAAAACCCAGGAGTTAGATATATAAATTGGAAAACTATAAACTGCACTCAAACTCTCTTATAAATAGAGGGAGAGTCGTTGAGTTTCGTAAACATATGTTTTAGTCTTAAAAACATCCTTCTGATTTTGTAATATGGTCAGACGATCATGTGTGACATAATTCCTAACATCTATAATCTGGTCAGATGGTCACGTGTGACATAATTCCTGACATCTGTAATTTGTATGACCTATTTGAGTAATCTGATTAATCTGTTTTTTATCCGTGAAGGTAATGAACGTGTTTTGTGAATTACCCTAAATTTTGTGTTTATTTTTTTCTTTAAAAAATTCTCTGTTATCTTGACCTGCACAGAAAATGATTCCCAGACAACATTTTCCTCTTGTTTAATTTCTTTTCTAATGTTTCTATTTTGAATTGCCGATGACATTCTCTAGCACTCGACCAATCGTAAAATCACACTTTCTTTCCTAGTAAGTAATTATGGCACATTTTATCTTTTGAAAGATTACATAAAAATCAACAAAATTAAATATCTTATTCTAGGATCTAATTAGGAAATTCATTAGAGTCAGAAACTCCATCCATTTGAATAGTTAGGGACGCCCTCCTAAAAGCACTCAAACGTTGCACCACCAACGACCGTAGAAACCACCATGATCTCACTTTCATCGACCACCTGCTGGTTGGAAAATCAGAGCGGGGGACCACCGACACGGTCCCATAATGTTGGGTAATCTCTATCAAGAAATTGCTATAATATTCACAATTCTTGATGAGTGTGGTTTGAACCTTGAACCTCCCAGTTATAAAATTTGTGGAGTACCACTAAATCAGACTCAAAATTCACTTATACAAAATTATTCATCCTAATCCACATCAACTTTGGATTATCATATATGTTTTTCGCTTATCTTCATCAACAGGTATTTTTAAATTAACAATTTTAAATGCTACAGAACATATAACATGGATTCGTTCTTTAATTGGATAGTTTGATTTTCACATCATAAAGGACGAAAAGGTTAATAAGAAAAAACAAAAACGATTAAAATGTAATTTTTTGGTATAGCATAGAAGACTTAACGGACACATTAACAAAAAAAAATGGAAGTATTTCCGCTATGTCTGTTTCCATGGTAGCTCCCCCTGCTAATTTGAATAGATTTTTTTTACAATCTCAAAAAAAAGTTTGACTATATATATAATTAATATTTAGAAACTACATATTACGACGAATCTAATAGTATCACATAAGATAGTACTACTATTATTGTTCATATATCTGTTTAAATATGTGGTCAAAATTTGCTAATTTTAGTTGTCAAGTAATAAGTGTTCAAATTCGTGGGACAGACCGAGTAGCATAATAAGGGAAAAAATGGTTTGAGTTTGAAAGTGTAGATCTTCGTTTGTTGAATTTGGTGACAAGTTGGTTCCCCATACACTAGTGTAGAGAGAAGATTAAAGGCAGTTCTAAAGGACCGAAGAAATCACTTTGTATGTGCCTTCTCTTGTGGATCCTCTTCTATCAATGGCAGTTTTGAGAACCGCCTTTAATTGTGACCAGAGAAGGCAGTTTTTTGTCACATTTGAAAGGCTAGTAGAACCGCCTTTAATAAGTTCAGAACTCGTAATCCATTACCAATTTGTTTAATACTCACATTACCAATTTTTATGTAATCCAACCGGACATCTTGAACACACTTGGCCGCATATAACATAACGTAATAACCGCATTCCTATGTTTTTTCTTGTTTCTTGTACTTATTACCAAAGAAGAAATTGTGAATATACCAATTAATTTTCATAACCCGGTCAAAAACACTGGGCTTAGTAGAGAATCGAACCTTGATTTCAACTACGTTCATCTTTTTTTTGTAACACTAGGTTCATTGAGTGCATTCTCCAAATTGCTTACAAATGATTCGGATGGTTTAAAGTGCAACGGATCCATCTAATATACACGATTCTCGCTTCAAAATCTACCTCCAATGGTCCCTACATAGAAATGTCGATATGTAACCAATAATCCTCCAAATTAATTGACGCAGTAATGTGTACAAGAGTTAGATTAAGAAAACCATCACATCTCAATGAAAGGTGCAATGAAAAGTTTCTTATCGTGTCGCATTTGGCTTTTGCGTACATAATCAATCCTTTCTTCCTTCGAAAACCCAATTTCTTGAGTCATTACCGGACACAAATACCCTACCCATCACTTCTCATTTTGATTGGCAAAGTAAAAAAATGTACATTGTATAAGATATTATGAACATTATGCAATCAATTTTGTCCAAGCAATTTAAGAAAAATTAAGTTGCACTTACAATAGGAATAATGTCATTATGGTTTGGTTGACTTGATCACACCTCCAGAATTCTTCAAAGTTACTTCACATCGCAATGATGTCTCATTTTTCCCCAAAAACGCACTCGTTTCCCAAAGATGTGCATGTAAATTTACATTTTTGTTTGACAATACAGTCATACATTATGCGAACGTAAACCAGACATTCCTTCGCTATTTGTTCTCTGGTCATCGATTGCCTTGCATCCTTAGACGGAGTAAACTTTTCTTTGGTTTCGTTGGTCGGGTCACTTTCAAATGGCCATCTTTTATTGGATTTGCATATATTAAAAGCCTTAGCCATGGGAGGAAAATGCCCTAGTGGGTCCCACTTTCTTGTAATCTCCTTCCAAAATAAAAAAAATGGCATTGTGGACTAACTGTTTCTCCAACGATATCCTAGCAATTCCATCAGCAATTGGTATGGAGTGATGATTCCACATTGCTTCTTGAAAAATATCATCGGCTGCGTGTAGTGTTATTTCCTCATCACCAATTTCAATGAAAAGTTCACACAAATGTGAAGACTAAATTTAATAAATAATCGTTAGTTAATATTATTCTAAAATGAAACACGTAATGAATTACAATTGATTTTACCTTTTTTGGTGGATATGATGGCCTTGTCCAGATTATGTTCTTTTGTTGTCTCTGGGAGTATGAGTTCGTTGTTAACCTTAATTTTGCCCAGAGAGTGGTGAGATCCTCTTGATGGGGACTCCCAATCGTTATTGAGATCATCTAGATTTTCCAGTAAAGGAAGACCAATGTGCTTGACCAACTTCCAAATCAAAATATCATGGTTCTCTATCCTTTTATCTCGAAGTTAGCCTTCATTTTGCAAAGTGTGGACTCTTGATGGCTCCACCCTGTCATAAAAACATACTATCATGAAAGAATCTCTTTGTGACATGAATGCACCCACTCGTGCTTGTCCCAGATGGTCAGATTTATCGGTAGCATTCCATAGGACGTTGTGTATACCGGTTGAAATGAATTGACCATGAATTTCATCATGTTTTAAATTAGCCTATAAAAATAGAACAACAAGTAAAACTTCAACAATAATCAATATATGGTTTTCATAGAAAAAATTGGAATTTGATAATTAGATTACCAATTGTTCCAATAATTCAGTCTCAAACTCATTTTCATAATGACCCTCTTTCTTTTGTCGACCTTTGAGAAAAAAATCAAACTGTTCTATCTAATCCACATAGATCAAAATGACCGCTGACCTAGCCTCTTATTCAGTCACCCCTCATTTCCATCGCCAATAATACATTGTGTTCGAAACGTTCCCATACAATTTCAAGGGCTGCCAATCTGTATCCCCCATGACTATTCCTATGAGGAAATATGTTCAAAGAATCATTCAGTCACTTTTCATCCCTTGTACCCCACGTGACGATGTGGAAGGTATGTGACAATGTGACTTATAAATTTAAAATCAATCTATTCAATTGGGTTTACTAACGTTTTCTTGATTCTCAAGGGCTCTTCTTTATCTTGGTTGAATGTGTATGTACGTGAGACACAAACGATATCCCTTTTTATTCGAAAAGATGTAATATCTTGACATGGTGTACTTGTGTTCCCGTCAACTCTTCGACAACATACCCATTGGTTTTTTCTTAATTCTCCCATGTCTTGGCTATCGATTTCGAAGGGCCTCTATAAGGATTTTAAGGAATTTTTTTACAAAGAAATTATCATTGAATTAGAATCGTAAAAGGCGAATAGGTTGGCAAATAGCCAAATGACAAGAATTTTACCGTGTCCTCCATCCATAGGGTGTCCTTGTATTCTTTTGGCACATCGTGCCAATTATCAGAATGGATGTCTAGCCTCACCCTACCCACCTCGCCTACCCAACTAGACCAATTAGTTCATTCTTCCGATAAACATCGGCCAAGCTTGTTAAATGACATCCTCCTCTCTAATGTTCTACAATGTGTTTTAGCAATTCCTATCTCTTCCGACCCTTCCCCGTCATTAATATCATCATCAGTTGTTTCAGTATTTACCCCATGCGAAGATGATGGATCATCACATGCTGCTTTTCTTGACATTGTACTACCTAAGAAAATATTTTTAATGAACCAAAATTTAATTTTACTCAATATGCGCAATTCCGACCAAATTCCATTAACTATTGCCAACTGGAAATAAATTACATAAAATAAACAAACATTCGAGATAGATTAAAACTATGGGAAAAAATAAAGATAGGATCTATATATTTTAGTCTTTAAGAATAGCAATGAACAATATATTATCTTCACCACAAGGTAGACATTGGCCCAAACTAGATTTCTATTACAATGACCACCATTAAACAATGCAAAAAAAGTGATGAAAGTGAATTAGATTTACCTTCTAGATTTGAAGTTGGAATGAACACCAACCCTAACGAAGAAATGACTCTTCACAACCTCAACCTAACCCACAATTTGTCCTTCTAATTGATGATCCTTGGTGATTGCTGAACGTATATTAGATTAGCTAGGGTTTGGACCAGTATGGAATTTGTATATAACATTGGATGAAGAATTTGAGGTAATAAGGGTTTGGGTGTGTTTTTGAGGGATATTTTTTTGGTGGGGGAGGGGGGGAACTCGCACTCAAACTAGGGTATTAGTGACCCTTTGAAAAGTATTTGTTGTTTATAAATTTTCCCTGCAATTGACCAGTTTTGAGTTTGGAACTGGCGTACGATTATTTTCCAAACTCGGAAGATCATTAGCGCTTTACCTTTAATACACGAATCATTTTTGAGTTCGGAACTGAGTATTGGTATATTTAAAAAATGAATTCAGTATATCCAAAATCCCCAAATCGAGTTCATCCCCCTAACCCTAGCAAAAGTACCACATTCAATTGCAAACTCGGAACCCCGTCAAAATTAACCATAGAAAATTTTCCTATGGAAAGAAACTATGGTAGAATGACGAGCAATCATAGGAATCCAAACACTCGGAGTTATCAACCATACTTTGAGGAAGGAACGTCAACAAGCTTTTTCAATAACGAATCGGAGAGAAGGTGTGTTAATTTTCTCCGAATGCGTAAATGTAGAAATCCTAAGGTAGTTCGTAGTGAGGATATTGAATAATTTTCTTTAGGATACCTCCTGCGTTACTTTAGAAATAAAAACATGGCAAAATTGATTACTTTAGAGGATAGGGTTCATTTTGATGAAGTGGTACAATTTTATGCTAATCTTGGCCAAAACTTTGCCAATAAGGATGGGACAAAGGTTAGTGGAGTGAATGTAACTGTAACCAAATACAATAAACGTTGTGTTAGATTGCATGTAAACCAATCCCACTAAGTTTCATCCTTATACACTCAACGGTCCCCTAGAAATTTTCCACCAACAATAATGGCTTGCAGTTATCGAGGCCACCTCACTTTTTCCAGTTTCCATGGATAAGAAGTACTTCCACAGGGTAGGTGGTGGGGTGGGACAAGACGAGAGGTATGATGTAGGGGAGTTAACAGTTGAAAAGAGGTTGGTTTACGAGTGAATTTGCATGAACGTTCTTTCCTCTGGTTGCCACGCTTGCGAGCCCCCTACCGGAAACCTCATATTGTTCTACTATGTGATAGAGGGGATCCCAATTGGATTCACTATAGTTAACTACATGTTAAAGACAGCAGCGGGGAGAAAGAAGAATCTCCCATACGGTGGGTTAATCATAGCATTGAATGGGCAACGTGCTTTCTTAAATATTTACATGGGCAACATGCTCATACAACGCCATTTTTCGATGCATGTTCAAAATTTAGAACAATAAAAGATTCAACCAGAGAGATGTATTTCGGAGATTTGTAAGATCTCTGCGTATGAGTTTGATTCGATCCATGACCAACTACCTACAATGAAATGACATTTGCAAATAATTATCTTAACACACAATCGATCACCTTATTATTCAAGTTCTACAATTTATACTCAACCATCAAAAGCAATTACATTTACTAACAACAACCCAGTAAAACACATTACTAATAAAATATAGGTTTCATTATTAAAGTAATGTAATTGGAAAAATATACATACTTTAGATCGTCAAAGTCCAATTTTCATCTCATTCTAGCCCTAATGTTGTGATATTTTGAAAGCAAACAAATGGCCGTTGCATTAATTGTGGTCGTTTTTAAGAGTTCCGATTTCGGTACTGGTACACAAAACCCTACCAAAAGCACAGATGAAATTTTGATATCAGAACAACCTCCAACTATTGATCCGACTCATAGAGATGGAGCCGATTTCTCTTTCCATTGGAAATAACTCCTGCATTTGGACCATCCCACAGCTTATGAATTCGAAACAAGTCTTGGAGACCAATTCCAAAATTGGAACAGGTAGTCAACAAAGGTAGTTTGACACAACCGCCTTTGAAAACACAGATTTAAAGGTGGTTACATGAAGAAACAACTTTAACATATCTTAATCAAAGGCGGTTCAAATAAACCGCATTTAAATTTGATAAAACCGCCTTCCATTTTTAGGGGTCCCGATTTACTAGTGTTTCGAATTTGAAACCCCTATGGGAAGACAGATCCTCGGATTTTCGCAAGAACCCCCTTTGATCGTTGTCTTTAATTAATGATTATGCACTTGAGTTAACCCCAAAACTAAGGCTAAACTTTCCCTCCAAAACCTTAGTTACATGGGGAAAAAGAGGAAATTGTTGCTCCTTAAAATTTGAAACATGTTTAATCGTAACACTAGGTGACCAATTAAGTATAAAAGCAAAAATAAAAAAATAAATCACTTTATAACATAGTTACTCCATTTGTCCCAATTCAAGTTGCACATTTTTTGATCAATTTTATCAAGACACATTTGACCATAAATTTTAATCATTATATAGATACAAATATCATTATGTGAGATATCATTGGATTTCCTGCATGATGTATTTTCTAAACATCAAATTTTAA
>JAULKK010003277.1:497-10509 GCA_032355705.1 Rubia peregrina
AAATCAAACCCCCCCCCCCAACCATTACTATTTCCACCTCTAATAAGATTTCTTGGGCTTTTAATATTTTCTTCAAACTACAACTGGTGTTTCCAGAAATCAGTTTATCATCCTTGTGATTCCCTTTCCACTTTATCTTACATCTCTTTCCAAAAAATGAGAAGGCGTTGTCCTCGTAAAGTAGATATTAAAGTGCAACTAATTTTGAATAAATTAGCATTTGAGATAGTTATGCACATTCATTATTGGCACTAACTATTAATGTTTTTTAGTACTACTATTTATTAAAAACTCTTTGAAATTATTTCAAACTTATAATTTAATATTACCCCATTTAAATGGATATTATTGAAGAAAACTTTTTTCTCCTATTTAAGTTTTTGTTATATAGTTTTTATTAATCCACTCACACGTACCAAAATATTCTGAGTAGTTGAGTTGATTCTCTTATTGCACCAAAATATTAACATTCTTTTGGTACTTTTGGTGTTATTTTGTTTTAAATTTTTAGTTTCTTTGGTTTCTACTACCCATCACACCTATACTAAAATATCATCGAGGCTGTTGTGAAGTACATGCATCAGCCAGCCCAATTACAGTGCATAGCTTGTTTAATCAATCTACTATGGGTTGGGAGTACTGTCGAGTAGTCATATTTTTAGTAAGAGATCTAAGATAAAGTGGAAAGAAAATCCCAACAATGATACACCGACTTCAAAAGAACTAGTAGTAGTTTGAAGAAAATGGACGAGGATTTTCTGACGAAGGTGCAGAGGAAGACTGCATTGCGAAGAAAACTTCCCTTGCTTTCATCTTATGTTCAGAGTGTGACAAGTGTAGCAACTCAACTACCAAAAAACGTAGTCATTCAAGTGGTGAATAATCCGTGCATGTTTGGTGCATGTGGAGGTTCAAGATGGACCTAGTGATAGTCTACCTCCAAAGCTAAAGGATGATGATGAAATACTCTAATTAAGTTTAACGGAAGACGGGGTTTTCCTCTTAAATTAGTGAAGAATAGTTTTTTAGCATCACGCTCAAGTGATTTGACTAAAAGAGATTAGAGTAGATAAGTTTCTTTAGAAATTTATATTATTTGATAACGATCTATCAAAGATGTAGAAATCAAACCAGCGACATTGTGTTCAATGGCAGTGACAAAACTAATAGATTATCAAGGAAGGAAGAAAACAAAATAAAACTATTTCCCAATCACTGTCGAGAAAACCAAGTGAGGCATTCTATGAATTGGTATAGCATCACATGTGATCGCAAAAGGCGGATAGAAAGCAGACTAAGAAAACAAATATAATATCCCAAGTACAAGATTATCCACATGGAATTTCTACAAAAATGGTTTAGTTAAATTGCACGGCAAAGTAAGTGGAAACACCCAATGAAGAAAAACACATTAAAGCATTTAAAACTTCATCGTATCCAGTGAAGTCCATAGCAAAGTTTGAATAAATTAGCATTTGCACTAGTTATGCACTAGCGTAATTGGGGCACTATCTATTCATGTTTTTTAGTATTACTATTTATTACAAACTCTTTAGAATTAGTTATAATTTTCAATTTAATACTACCCAATTTAAATGAATATTAATGAAGCCGGTTATATGCATAATTGGTATAAATTCCAATCTATTTAAACTAAGTTATAAATATTGAATCAAGATCCACTAAACTAGCTTACTTATTAGTGTTTTCTCATCAAGGCACCTTCATTGAGTTGGGCCATTATCTATCGATATTCATATTACATGTACAATTACATTATAAATATTACATGTACAATTACATTATTTATAAGTTAGATTGTTCTAATGAAACTTTTTGAACTGGATAGACTATAGTTGCAAACTAGAGGTGCCAATAAAAATTGATGAGATGGACTTATAACTAATTGAAAGAGATTTTATAATAATATGTTCTATTTTTCACAAAAAAAGATGTAATTTATGTAGGTTTGTTCAAAAAAATCGGTTACATAACATGTATGATTCGACTAAAGATGCCAGAGTAGATAATATTTTTGAGAAAATATATCATTTTATACCAATTTTTCAAAAGATGTAGAAATTAAATTAGCGAGTTTAGATTTTACACTGGACAATAGGGAGTTTGTGATTATTGATGGTGGAAAGAAACTAATTATTGATCAAAGAAAGCAAGGGGGAAAATCAAAAATGCTTCACTATCACGGACGAGGAAACTAAGTGAGACAACTGATGAAATTTTTAAGCAACACAAGCGAACACTAAAGAGGGGTAGAAAGTAAACTGCGAAAGTAAATATTGTCTCACAAATACAAGATTTACTTCAACCAAGTTTTAAGAAGATGGTCAAATTAAATAGCACGTCCAAACTAGTGAAATTATCAAGTGACGAAAATCCCACTAAGGCATTTGTGGATCAAACCCTTTCTTATATGGTTTCATGAAATATTATCAATGAATGCCTCAAAACCTTCGCCATAGCCAGTAAACTTGACTGCCTATGACAAAGTTTTAAGTAATTAGCATTTGGACTAATTATGCACATACATAAGTAACTTTAATTAATCATGCTTTTTAGTACGACTATGTATTTCAAGCTCTTTGAAAATACATCAAAATTATAATATATATTCTTGCTTTAACTTGATATTAATGAAGCAAAAATTTATACATAGATGTTTTTTTACTTTTTCCCCCATTATTTTATTAGTTTTAAGTTTCTTGCTCGTACCAAAAGAATAAGGAGGATTGTGTATTTTTATTTTATTTTCATAGATGAAAATATTTTATTATTGCATAATGTGTCTATGTAAAAAATACTTCAAAATACAACGACAACAAATGCCCAAATAATTTAGGGATGAAGCTCTGAAACTCTACATTTTTCCCTTCTCAGCTCATGCGTGTTGTTGAATTCCATTCATCGGGAAATGTACATGATTTTTTCCTTCCCTTTGCATCCCATCCACATTGACTCAATTTAGGAGTTTTTTTTTAACAGCTTAATTTCTTTTTTCTGCGAATGTTTCAAAGGAGTTTTGTTATGCAAGGGTTGGATTGGTTCCGAGTGGTCTTCTATTTCATTAATTTTGAAATGTGTTTTCCTTTTCCTCTCTGACTATTGACTCGAAAAAAATTATAGTTTTTGAAAATTAATTTAAGAAGAATAAATTTTAAAAAATTGACTCTTTTGACCTAGATATTCTCACCCATCCCATTTTAGTGTAATATCTAGTTTTTATTCAAAAATTATATTAAAACCTCTTTGTAGGAGAAATGTTAGTAAAAAAATTAGAAACAATGATTTTATAGATGTTATAGTATGCAAATTATTGTTTTCGAACATACCAAAAGGAAAACAAATCATCTTTTTAGAAGGAAAACAAACATGTATGATATTATAATCTCTTTAACTCGGTCATGCCTGATGAGTCTATCTCATAAAGCCTACATTGCACGCCCAATCGTAGGTGTAGTCTATTTATTTTACAATTTAAAGACAACAAATTGAGGTAATGAAAGTAGTTTTTATATATGTGATAAAAGTCCCGATAGGAAGTTCAAAATTTAATGGGTCAAGGTAATGAAAGTGCCTCAATGAGACAACATTAAAATTTTATCTAGTATGTATAGTTGAAGATGATTAGAAGGTTAATTATCCAAAAATGGGGAAAATAAGAGTTCAATAGTCACTATAATTGTTTTGCTATAATAAATTGGCATTTGCAGTAACTATGCATGTAACTGGCTCAAATTTACCACTATTTATTTAAAGCTCTTATACATCAAAGTTATTATTTACAATCCCAAATTAAATATATATTAACAAATAAATTTGTTTTCCAAATTCTTTAGATTTTTTATTCAAACCAAATGTTCTTTATTACTCTTAGTAATTTTCTACTACTTATGTTTTATTTTATTTTTACTTACCCTCTTGCTCATGCTGGTGAATATGGAGGTTAAATAATTTACATTTATTTTCACTGATTCATAATTTTTTTATGAAATGAAGTGTGTGTGTATAATTACACCAACATGCACGCACCTAACCCGCACGTCCCTTCCTTTCGATTGCACACATGTCCCCCGCAATCCATTCCAATAAAAGAGGTCTCAAATAAAGTGGACAATGGGCAGTTGGTATAAAGATGACACCCATGATATTTGAAAGCCATCAAATAATGTCAAGTACAAGGGTCATGTTGGAACTAATGTTAAGAACTCGAAGATTAATGATCCACATTTCAATCATACCAATAAAGAGAATAACTCCAAGCAGAAAAAATCATTTGATTGAACCTAAATGAGGTTGACCCATCACACTGTGATGTGGGATCTCCAAGAAGCACTACTTCTCCAAGAAAGAAGGTGGGTGGTTCGGTATCAATATTAACGCCTTCTTAAATCGTAAATTCATAGGTACTTTACAATATACATTGAAAGTACAAGTATCTGCCACTCCAACTAAGGTTCGTAGCTTGTTAAGTCAATCTACTATGTGTGAGGAGACCTTTCGAGTAGTCATGTTTTGAGCAAGTGATCTAAGATAAAACGGAAAGAGAATCACAACAATGATACACTAACTTCAGGAAGAATTGGTGGTAGTTTGGAGAAAATTGATGGGAAGTTTCTAATGAAGGTGACGAGGAGGACTGCAATGCGAGGAAAACTTCCCTACCTTCCATCTTAGGTTCAGAGTGTGACAAAATTAGTAACTCAAATATCAAAAATCTTATTCAAGTGGTGAATAATCTGTGCATATCCAGTCCATGTGGAGTTTCAAAAAAGACCTAGTGATAGTGAACCTCCAAATCTAAAGGATGATGATAAAATACTCAAATTAAGTTTGACAGGAGAAGGGACCCTCAGGTGGTTTGACTAAAGAGGTTAGAGTAGATAAGTTTCTTGAGAAAGTGTTGTTATTTGATACCACTCTGTCAAAAATGTTGAAATAAAACCGGTGGCATTGTGTTCAATGGTAGTGGAAAGAAACTAATTGTTGATCAAGGAAGCGAGAAAAAAATGATAACTATTGCCCTATCACAGTCGATAAAACCAAGTGAGACATCTGATGAAGTGTTAATGCAGCACATGTGATCACAAAAGGGGGGGATAGAAAGCAGACTAAGAAAGCACATATTTTCTTCCAAGTCCAAGGCATTAAATTGCACGGTAAAATAAGTGGAAACATCCAGGGAAGAAACTATTCATATTTTTGTACTAGTTATGCACGTACATAATTGGCACTAACTATTCATATTTTTTAGTACTACTGTTTTTTATAAACTCTTTGAAATTAGTTGAAATTGAAATTTTAATGTTTTCCAACTTTAATGAATATTAATGAAATTTAATATTTCCTAAATTTAATATTACATGCATAATTGGTTAAATGTCAATCAATTTTAAAGTTCGTTATAAACCGTCGACTTCATTGGTATTGAATTATGATCCGCTAAACTAACTTACTTATTAATGTATTCACATAAAGGCACCTTCATCAAGTTGGCCCATTATCTATCAACATTCTTATTATATGTACAATTGCATTATTTATGAGTCAGATTGACCTATTGAACTGTTCCTAACTAAATAGACTATAGTTGCAGGCTAGAGGTGAGAATCATAATGAATGAGATGGACTTATAACTAAGTGAAGAGATTTTATAATTATATGTACTATTTTTCAAAAAAAAAGAAAGATATTATTTCTTCAGGTTTGTTCAAAAAAGAATTTTGTAACATCACCCGTAAGTGGTTCGACTAAAGATGCTTAAGTAGATAAGTTTCTTGAGCAAATATATCATTTGATACCAACTTTTTCAAAGATGTAGAAATTAAATCGGCGATATAGTTTTACACTAGACAGTAAGGAGTTTGTGATCATTGATAGGGGAATGAAACTAATTATTAATCAAACAAAGAAAGAAAGGGAAAATAATCAAAATATTTGCACTATCACGGTCGAATAAATCAAGTAAGACAGCTGATAAAAAATTTAAGAAACACTTGCAAACAATAAAGTGGGGTAGAAAGTAGACTGCGAAAGTAAATATTGTCTCACAAATAAAAGAATTACTACAACCAAACTCTAAGAAGATGGTCGAATTAAATAGCACGTCAAACCAATGAAATTAACATGTAAAGAAAATCGATTAAGTCATTTGAGGATGAGACTCTTTCCTATAAGGTTTCAAGAAATTCTATCAATGAATAATGCTACCTCCAAATCTTCATCATAGCTAATGAACTTGACTGCCTATAACAAACTTTTGATAAATTAGCATTTGGACAAATTATGCACATAGCATTAATTAATCAGGTTTTTAGTACCACTATATATAACATTCTCATTGAGAATATATCAAAATTATAATTCATATTCCTTCTTTAAATTGATATTAAAGAAGCAAAAATTGTTACATTGAAGTTCTTTTTTACTTTTTCCCATTATTTTATTAGCATTAATTCTCTCTATCATACAAAAATAATTAGGAGGCTTATGTGATTTAATTTTATTTTCATAGATGAATGTTTTTTTCTTATGGCGTAATGTGTCTATGTATAAAATACTTCAAAATACAACCACGCCACAAGCCAAAATAATTTAGGGATGAAACTCTGAAACTCAACATGCCCATACACGATGTTGCATTCCATTCATCAGGAAACGTAAGTATTTTTTTTCCTCCCCTTTCCATCCATCCACTTTGACTCAATTTAGGGGGGGAATTATTACTAAATTTATTTTTTCCCGTGATGGTTGGATTGGTTCTGAGTGCTCTTCTATTACATTAATTTAGAAATGTGTTGTCCTTTTCCTTTCTGACTACGGACTCAAAACTGACGATAGTTTTTAAAAATTAATTTAATTGAAACAAATTAGTAATTTGACTCTTTCGACCTGAATATTCTCACCATACCAAATTAGCAAAATATATAATTTCTATTCAAAAATTATATTAAAACCTCTTTGTAGGAGAAACATGAATAAGAAAAATTAAGAACATTGATTTTATAGATGTTGTAATATGCAAATTATTCTTTTTGAACATACAAAAAGGAAAATAAAACATCTTTTTAGAAAGAAAAAAATTCGTATAATATTACAATCTCTGTAATTTACGACGACTTATGAGTCTATATCATCAACCCTACCTTTCACTCCCAGTTTTTAGGTGCAACCTATTCAGTTTGCGGATTGAAGACATCAGATTGAGCCAAACTCAACAATACTCGTTTTCATATATGTGATAAAAGTATCAGTAGGATGTGGGCTAAGTTAATTAAAGTGCTTTAATGTGATAGCGTTAAAATGTTTATCTAGTATGTATAGTGGAAGACGACTAGAAGGTTACCCAAAATTGAAAGAAGTAAGAGTTTAATGGTCACAGAAATTGACTTCCTATAGTGAAGTTTAAATGAATTGACATTTGCACTAACTATGCACGTAACTAGCTCAAATTTACCACTATTTATTTCAACCTCTTATTCATCAAAGTTATTATTTACTATACCAATTTTAATGGATGTTAGTGAAGAAAAAAATTCCAAATTTATTTTAGGGTTTAATTGAAACCAAATGTTCTTTATTACTATTAGTAATTTTTTTCTACTTATTTTTTCTTTTATGTTTATTAACCCTCTCGCTCATACTGAGCGATTATAGCTTATGTAATTTACTTTTATTTTCATTCATACATAATCTTCTGATGAAATGAAGTGTGTGTGTGTGTGTATTCAAGATATAACTACTCCAATCTGCACACACCTCACCCACACATCCCTTCCTTTTGATTGCACGCATGTCCCCTACAACCCGTTCCAATAAAGAAGAGGCCTCACTTGAAGTGGACATTGGGCTATTAGTATAAAGATGACACCCATGATATTAGAAAGCCATCAGATAATGTGAAACACGAGGTTTATGTTGGAACTAATGTTAAAAACTCAAATATTAGCGATCCACATTTCAATCATACCCATAAAGAGAATAACTCCAAGCAAAAAAAAATTGATTGAATCTAAATGAGGATGACCCATCACGCTACGATGTGGGATCTCTAAGAGGCACCACTTCTCTAAGAAAGAAGACACGTGGTTCTATATCAACAGTAACGTCTTCTTCAATAGTAAATTCAACGAGTAATTTACAATAAACAATGCAGGTACATGCATCTGCCAACACAACTATGGTGCATAGCTTGTCTAGTCAATCTACTATAGGTGGAGAGCCCTGTCGTGTAGTCATGTTTTTAACAAGAGATCTAAGATAAAGTGGAAAGAGAATCACAACAATGATACACTGACATCAGGAAGAACTGGTGGTAGATTGAAGAAAATGGATAGGAGTTTCTAATAAAGGTTATGAGGAGAACTGCATTGCAAAGAAGACTTCCCTACCTTTCATCTTAGGTTCAGAGTGTGGAAAGAGTAACAATTCAACTACCAAACACCATAGTCATTCAAGTGGTGAATAATTTGTGCATGTTCGGCACATGTGGAGTTTCAAGATGGTCCTATTACTAGTGAACTTCCAAAACTAAAGGATGATGATGAAATACTCAAATTAAGCTTAGCGGGAGAAGGGGTTGTCTTCGTAAAGTAGAGACGAAATTTTTTGTAGCATCACCCTCAAGTGGTTTGACTAAAGAGATTAAAGTAGATAAGTTTCTTTAGAAAAGTATATTATTTGACACCACTCTATCAAAGATGTAAAAACTAAACCGACGACAATGTGTTCAATGGTAGTGGTAAGAAACTAATAGTTGGTCGAGGAAGCAAGAAAATAAAATAAAAATTATTGCCCTATCACAGTCGAGAAAACCAAGTGAGCCATCTAATTAAGTGTTAAAGCAGCACATGTGATCACAAAAGAGGGGTAGAAAGCAGACTAAGAAAGCAAATATTATCTCCCAAGTCCAAGATTATCCACATGGAAGCTCTACGAAGATGGTTGAATTAAATTGCACAGTAAAATAAGTGGAAACATCCAGGGGAGAAAAGCCCACTAAGGCATTTAAAACTTCACCGTAGCCAATGAAGTCTATAAACAAAATTTGAATAAATTAGCATTTGCACTATCTATGCACGTACATAATTGGCTTTAACTATTAATGATTTTTAGTGTAACTCTTTTTTACAAAGTCTTAGAAATTAGTTCAAACTTATAATTTAATATTTCCCAATTTAAATTGATATCAATGAAGCAAAGTTTTTTCTCCTATTTTATTTTTTATTTAATTTTTATTATTCTACTCACTCGTACCAAAATATTCCAGTAGTTGAGTTGATACTCTTATTGTACCAAAATATTCAAACCTTCTTTTGGTACTTCTTGTGTGATTTTTATTTAAAAAATTGTTTCGTTGGTTTCTACTCCCCTCACACCTACACCAAAATATCACGGAGGCTTGCTTATGTGATTTTTTTATTATAAAAACAAAATATAAATACTTAAGATTCAAATAGGTGGCACGCACTCCAACCACGGAGAATTTAGGCATACAGTGATATGAATCTACTTGCGAACACTCTAGATTGCGGAATTTTAGATCTTTGACTAAACGAGAGGTTTCGTAAACCCTAGTATAGATGCACAAATTGATCAAAACTAGCCCTCGCGATCTTGAACAGCTCGAGAATTGTGACCCTAACTAACCCGCAGGATTAGTTCACAAATCGGAGGTATTGATACTTAATTAATCCGCAGGATTAAGAAACAATGAAGATGCTCCCAAGCAATGAGTATAACCCAAAATTTCTGAATATTTGATTGATAAAATGGTGAAGAATGGCTCATCCATACCCCTCTATTTATAGGGGTATATCTCGCCCAAAACCCTAATTACAATTGAAAACTGAACCAACTTATGGCAGTTTTAAGAAGCGTATACCATATCAAACGAGAACTCCTAAAATAAATGGTAATCCACTCGAATTCTTCTCCAAGTAACCTTGAAGAATATTACCTTATCTAATCTTACCAAATCTAAGTCTAATCAGAATAA
>JAULKK010003286.1:0-10509 GCA_032355705.1 Rubia peregrina
GAGCTTGCAAAATTCACGTCTAGAATTAGAAAAGATAAGTATAGTTGTATGGTGTACTTTGTACTATATCTTTCTGAATAGTGGATTTATTCTGAACTGGGCCAGGCCCCGCAGACGTAGGTGGATTTCACCGAACTGCGTAACCAAGTCTTGTGTCTCGTGTTTATTTACTTTACATACTTGGTTAAGTTAAACTATGTTGGAACATAGATTTGCTAGTTAAGCCATAACGGTAAAACCAGTTTTTCAATGCATTTAGAAGTAAGGTTAGAACCTATATTCTTGAGGAAGTTATCAAATGGAAGTGAATGATTCATTAACCTCCATACAAAAATTTATATCTTACCAAGAATGTATTGCTTCCAAAGCTTTTTAAGTGACTGAAAAGAAGGTTTTTTTTTGGTCTTAAGGTTTCATATGTAGACCTAACTTAGAAATCACCATTTTTTTCAGTGCCCACACTAGTATGTCCTCGTGTAATCCCGACAAAGAGAGATCATGAAAAGCATTTATAATGTTGGTAGCTAAATAAGACTCCATGAGAGGTGATATTGAATCCCTAATTTCAATGAGTTGGGCAACTGTAATGTCAAGACCACGTTTCTGGATATGGTTCGACCATTTGTAAAAGAGATGCCCAACACACTTTAGTTTCCTTCCACGAAGGTTGAAGACCCCTTACCTAAAATCATTAATGTCGGGTTTATGGCTCATTCAGAGATAGAAAAAATCTTGTCCCAAAGTGGGCTTTTTTTTGTCCACTTCGGTTAGTGACCATAAAAAAGGAGGTCCAGATGGTGTTATTGACTTACAACTTCCACCAAAGTTTGCAAGAGAAAGATTGGGTAAAGGCAATTAGATTTTTAACCCCTGGGCCATTTTCAGCAGTTGGAAACATATATTATACGATGTTTTCCACTTCCTTATTGGCCTGAATATGAGGATACCCAAAAGAAACTTGCAGCTTTTTCTCAATGTTTTTTGAAAACATGCTTTTGTGGTTTGAATGTGGCCAAAATATGGATTGGAATTTATAAATGGCAAGACCTGATGAGAATCAATTTTCCTGCTTGACTCAACCATTGATTTTCCGATTATTGGTTTTTTTTAATGAATTTTCTCCATTAAGGGCTGAAAGTAGGCTATTTGTTTTACTCCCTTTAAACATAGGTACACCTCGGCATTGAAAGGATGTTTCACCTCTCTTCGTTCCAAGGATTATCTGTACATATAGGACAATGTGGGCGGGTACCTTATGGCCTATGTAAAAGTCACCCTTGTTAAAATTTATTAACTATCCCGAGGCCTGTTGATAGGCATTGAGAAAAATTTTGATTGATTTTTGGTCTTCTATGCCAGCTTTTAAAAAAAGTATTGTATCATCCGCATACATAAGGTGGGAAACTTTTACTGCAGTGGGAGTACAAAAGAAAAAAAATCAACATAGACTGATTGTAGAAATTTTGAAGGGTTCTTGAGAAAATTTTGATAAAAGGCTATAGAGGAAGGGATATAAAGGGTCTCCCTGCTTGTTTCCTCTACATCCTACTTGGGGAGCCATTCAAGTGGATAGAAAACCAGGGAGATGATATGTTATTAAGTATTATCTTGACACAATTTCCACTAAAACCAAATTTCAGTAAAAATGAATTTAGAAATTCCTGAGAAACTATATCAAAAGCTTTGTGCACGTCAAGGTTAAGGATTAGGTTATGGTTTGTTGTCCTTTTGTCCAAAAATATGAAAATCTATTGCATTTGTAGGACATTATCAGAAATGTCTATACCTTTCACAAATGCATATTGCTCTTGTGATATTAGCTTATGCATAACAAGCTTCATTCTCTTTGTGAGTATGTTAGAGAAGATCTTGTTAAGAACATTTGAGAGACTAATTGGTTTGAAATCGGTAAATGAAGATATTTTTTTTAGAATTAAGGGTAATTAAGGTAATAGAGAGAGCAGTGGGAATTATGTTACCAGATAGAAAATCACTTGCAGTTTCAAGAAGATATGAGCATATTATATTCCAGGAGGTCTTTAAAAAGATAGAATAGAATCCATCTAGTCTAGGTGAGCTCTCCGATTTCATGTTAAAGATAACTTTTTGAGTTCAGAAAAAGTTGTAGGGCTACTGGCCTGTGAATTTTCAGCTTGTGTAATGGATGCTGGGATCTTAGAAAGGAAATAATTGAGAAAAGAACCACTTTTATCAGTTTCTTTTTTATTGAGAAATTGGACCCCAGCTTCTGAGATGTCCTTTAGATCAGTGATCCATAAGCACTGGGAATTTTTTATTTTTATTTATCATTTGTTTAGAGTTTTTTCCCTTCGTTGTTATGTGGAAGAATTTTGTGTTTTGGTTGCCAAGCTTTAACTGTTTAACTATTTATTTCTGTTTCCAAAACACATTTTCTTGTTTTAGGGATCTTGCCAGAAGAGTTTTTTCTTTGTTTAGGTTGATTTAATGTTCTTCTGAGCCAGTATTTAGATACTGAGATTCAGCTTCTGAGACTTTTATCTATGTTTTTTTTATTTTGTCAAATATGTTACCAAATGTTTCTTTGTTCCCTTATGTAAGAGTAGCCTTCAGTCTCTTAAGTTTGTTATAAAATTTCAACGTCCCTGATCCTTTGATGTCTTGATTCCAGTCTGATTTTACTAAGTCCTGAAATTCTTGCCCCCTATTTGTTTACATAGATTGAAACCTAAAGGACCTGGGTGAGTGACTTACAACATTTTGGATGCAAAGAAGTAGGGGGGAATAGCTAGACCTGTAGCTAGCATATACATGGATTGAACTATTTTGGGAATAGGCCAAGCCATTGCTTACTAGAAATCCCTCTGTCTAATCTTGTATACAATGGTTTAGCCCTATTATTTTCCCAAGTAAAAGTGGATCCGATAATGTTAATTTCAGCCATCTGAGAGTTATTAATGAAGCCCTGAATACTTCTTCTAGAGGGTGACAATATTCCTTTTATATTATAAGCAAGACACAGTGGCACTGAAGTCACCTATAAGTACTTTAGGTCCTACTGGCAACTCTATCAGTTCTTTCCATAACTCTTTCCTGAGCTCTCTAATGGATTTTGCATATATGAATACTAAAAGAAATTTGGAATTAGAATTATTTTTTTCCTTTAATATCCATAGTAAAAAAATTGAGTGTGTTGAGTGTTCAAAGATAGGTCTATGTTATTTTCCCAAAAAAATCATTTTCTCTCATTCTGGGTAGCAAAGCATTTATTAAAGCCTAGTTCCAATTTCAGGGATTGAATTTGTGAATCATCATGCATGTGTTGAATTAATCCTAGAATTGAAAGCTTGTTGTCTTTTATGTGTCGTTTAAGTCCATCATTGAGTTATTAAATCCTCTACTATTCCACACTAACATGTTATAGGTACAGGCAAACCGTTCATTTTTTTAAATGGTTTTGTTTTTCCGTTCAGATGATACGAGGATCATGTTAAAGCCACCAGCATTATGAAGAGAGTTGGGATTACTTACAAGTGCATAATGGATTGAATCAAAGTTGCATGACCTTGCATTATCATAGTCCTCTTTGTATAAGATCGGAGAGTTCTGGATATCCTTGTGACCACTGAGCATTGCTCCAAGTGAAACTGGAGAAGTGTTATCATTTGGGTTCTGAACCTATAAAATATTGAAACAATTAGCAGTGTTGATGGGTTCATAATATGGGCTTAAATCTAGAGATGTGGATTTCTTATTAGATTTCATATTGGAAATAAAATAATCATCGTAAGATTGTAAATGGGACTGAGAATTTTTGAAGCTAGAAGGTTGAAACATGAGTCCTTGATCCAGCTTGCAGCTTCTGACTAGTTTCATTGTTGTGACAACAAGAAACTACTATCAGGAACTGGGAGTGCAGAAATAGACTGATTAACCTGCTCTTCCCAAACTGGAGAGTTGTTGTCTATTAGTGGAGCTTTAAGATTGGAGCTCTCAGCGTGATTCTGATTATTTTTTCTGAGTATAATTATGTGTCAGCTTTTGAATTTTTTCACTAGTTGATAGCCCAACAATTGTTCTTTCCTTTTCCACATTTGTATCCCCTACGGAATAAGGTTGAGTCCTGACTTTGTTTATCTAGGGGTGGGTTGGCTAGTTGGAGGTTTGGAATAGATTATATGTTCCTATTACTCTATCGATTTTTCATCCGAGAGATTACCATGGACTTCAATTTCACAGGTTTTACTGCTCCATCTTTTTTGTTAGCTGGGTGTAGAGGTTGGGTGGCCCTTTTATGAAACTGTTTAATTCTCCTACATTGGGCATCTCTATGACCTAATTTGCATGTGAAGCAGTAAACTGGGTAGTGATGATACACTACATGGTAGTTTTTAATTCTTTGTAATGGGTCCCAGCATAATTTTCTTAGGTGAGAGCTTCTTTAGATCAAATTCCACACATAACCTAATGGAAAATGGGCTTAATATATATTTTGTTAGAATATCAGCCTTAACAACGGCACCTAAAGAGTTTCCAATCCCTTCTAGGGCTTCAAGGTGGAGGAAACGGGTTGGGAGATATTCAACTATGAACCATATGGGCACAAAGAGTGGTTTTTCATCAAGATCGAAATCAATTGACCATTTTACAAAACATATAAATAAAGACCCAATGTTTCAAATCAGTTTAGACCAACACCTATGGAAATCCTCGAAATGGATAGAGATAATACAAATATGTCTAGAATCCATTGTAGTAATTTGAAAGTTCGATTTTAATCCAATCTTAGCCATCTCTAATCTGATGAAATCAATCTTCAACTTCCTAATTGAGAAATTTCTAATTAAGGCGTTCTTGAATGGCTCTGAAATGTTTTGAATCTCAGTATCAAGAATTAAGCAGGCTAGTCCTCTCTTTTAATATAAGAAGTGGATAAATATCTTGGGGAGATTTTGAGAATGGGCTGTGACTTTGTGGATTGATTGTTCTATGTTCATCTTGAGGTTACTAAAATTGGGGTTTTGGGCAGTTGAGGATTTGGGCATAAGACAACAGACACATGTCTAAAGGGGGAGCCTCTAGAGTTGGGTGTTGGAGGGACTTGGTGGTGACCGGTGAAGGTGGATGTAGCCGTTAGGGGTGAAGTTTCTATTTTGGGAAAGTTGAGAGCGTTTGGATAGTGTTTTTAGAGCGCGTTTCTGAAATAACATAACCTACTTTCACGAGGTAACTTTAGACAAAACTAGTATCCTTGGTTTTATGTTATTCCACCATCTATGTACAGGAAATGTTAAGACTTCAAACCATACCACTGTCAAACTGTAAATAGTGAAAATTTATTATAAATGTGAATTTTGTTCAGTGGTTAATTCACTCTTTATAATAGAGAGGTTTAGCCGTTAGGGTTCAAGCCACAGTCTTGAATTGAGAATTTTAGAGTAATTTTTTATAGGTATTATTCAGCTTTGTAGGACTATGGACATGTGGTAGTGGTGGTGCATCAGCTAGTTCAAGAGGACACCCATCAATAATTTTAATTATCAATGATTTTGAATTGATATGGCGCCCATAACTATTCGAATAGATGAAGTTTCACCCCTACCGATAATTTTGAATTGTCAATAATTGATAAAGTTTCACGGTTCACTAGATTTCTATAAATTCAAATGATGGTGTCTACTAGTTTAGTCCTAACATTTATGTAATTTGTTTGATTGTATCTAATTCTCCCTTAAAACAATTTGTGAATGATTGCCAATAATTTGAATAGATATGGCATCCCTAACTATTCAAATAGATAAAGTTTTTACCTCTATCAATAATTATGAATTGTCAATAATGGATCCAGTCTCATGGTTCACTGAGTTTTAACATATTTCAATGATGGTGTCTCCCTCTCTCTACAATTGAAGTTAAGACTGAGGGAGAGTATTGCATTATTTTTATTGGTTAAAGTAGTATTTAATTTTATTTTGAAAAGAAAGGCGGACGGATGAAAACCAATTAGTTATCACTTGCCTAAATTGGAAGAACACAAGGCGAGTGATAAACAGTTGGTTCTCATTGTTTAGTGAAAAAATAAAACAAGTCCTCATAGGTTTTACTTAAGAACATACTCCCTCTGTCCCACGATAATTTTCCTAATTTCCATTTTGGGATGTCCCACAATGATCTTCCTATATCTATTCTTTCCATTTTTAGCCTAACAATCATATTTAAAATACCACAATTACCCTTACCCAAAATTTGCAATTACCTAAATTACCAAATATAAAGTGATTTTTGTGGGCCAATAGAAGTCTTTGTGTCAGCCTTTGTGCCCACATGCCTATATCTATTCCTTCCCCACATGCCCAGTGTTAGCCTTTCCAATATAGTACTAGCAGCCTTGTCAAATTTTCTTAATGTTTGTGCCATTTTCCTTTCAGAACATCATTAAGGGACAAAGGGAGTATATTCGAACATCACCTGTAAAGTAAAGAATGAAATTTCTGTAACTTTTTTTTAGTATTAATAAGAACGAAAGGTGGGGATCTATATTAGTTTCCCAAGCCTTGATAAAAATGAAACTTTGTGAAAATTCTTTATTGACAATACTTAAAAATATACTGAGCCATTTTTTTTTGCAATCCATTATATTACTAATTATAGTTCACATTTGTTTTTAATGGGCAATAATGTTCTTATTAATGTGAAAATACAAAGAATTTTGTAAAGTTACAGTATAACCCATATGGTTGCCCTTATTCAATAATGTCTTTTGTTTTTTTTAATGTTTATCAACAGTTTGTGTGAATCAGTTAATGATTCACAGATGTGCTAGTAATATGCATCTTGTGAGTTTTGATCCAGAAATTAAACGAACATTTTCTAGAACATGCAAGAATTAAAGAACGTTCGACAACAAGTCGAGATAATTGATCGAACGTTGTGGCAAATGACTGCCCCTAACATGGGGCAACAACCCATTGTCGTACAGTTACTTGAATTGGTTGAAGGAGTGAACTTTGAATTGAATTATGAATTGATTCACTTGCTACCTAGTTTTCATAGCCTAAGTGGGGAAGAACCCAATAAACATCTCGCTGAATTGTTTATCGTCTATACGACCATTACACTCAAAGGAGTTCCTGAGGGAAAAAATCAAGCTAGGGACCTTTCCATTCTCTTTGAAGTAATCGATCAATGATTGGTTCTTTTGTTTGACACCATACAGTATTACCGCATAGTAAAAAATGAAACAAGCTTTCCTTGGAAAATAATCTCTATAACAGAGTTGAACAGTTTAAAGAAGAGCATTGCAAACATTGTACT
Source organism: Rubia peregrina (assembly GCA_032355705.1). Lineage (NCBI taxonomy): Eukaryota > Viridiplantae > Streptophyta > Magnoliopsida > Gentianales > Rubiaceae > Rubia > Rubia peregrina. The sequence continues at coordinate 7,294 of JAULKK010003286.1, forward strand.
ACGGGATGGCGAGACTTTGTACGAGTACTATGAGTGCTTCAAGAGGTTGTGCTCGAGTTTCCCTTACCATGGATATTCTGAGCAATATTGTATTCCTTACTTACATGGCAGTTTACTTGATAATAAGAATCGTAGGGTGATTTCCGATTGTGGAGGTAACATTCTGAGTAAGACACCAAATGAATCCTATGATATGTTTTTAGAACTTTCAGAAGGTTCTAGGAAATTCAGTAAAAGGTCCGGTTTGCGTGGATTTAGTGTCTTGTCTTATTCAACATCAGCTACACAATCAGACATGGCTGAGTTGAAATGTATGATGAAGAAGCTCATGATTAATGGGGGGGTCCTCAAAAAGTCAAGGCATGTGGATTTGTTCCTGTGTTTCTCACCCTATGGACGCTTATCCACAACTTCAAGAGCAAGATGTGGAAGTGAATGTTGTAGAGATTATTCAAAGGCAAAGATATGAACCATTCTCGAACCACTATAACCATGGATGGAGAGATCATTCCAATTTGAGAGAAAGGGAACCAACAACAACATCAACAATTTCAGTGAAAACCTAAAACATCATTCAATCCGAGGCCGGAGGAACACAATTCAAGCTAGGATATGTCCCTTAAAGATATGATTAAATATCTTTCCAGTAGCCAGATGTGATTCAAGAAGGGGATGCGAGCAAGTACTCAAAATCCCGAGACTCAAATTGGGTAAATATCTCAGACTGTAAGTAGTTGAAAGCCAGTGATTATAGAAAACTACCATCTCAAGTGGTATTTGGTATGTATTTGACTTACTCAGTCTTAATTAGTCAAAGTAAACCATGCGAAGTGGTAGTTTCGCTTAATCAGAACAGCTAGATAAATCCATGAAGGCTTAGAACACCTAATCATCAAGAGCCAACCAATCGTGGAAATAACGGAAAACACTACTTTACATGACACTCTCTACTTAACCATGATTAAAGAGAAGGGAGCGCAAGAAATGGAGCAAGATCACACGATCGAAACCCTATAAATAAAAATAGAAAACACAATACAAGGTAAGTGACTTTTGACTCCCAAAATGCACATGCAAGAATAATACTGACTTGAGCGTTGTAATTCCCCTCCTTGGACATTTGTGTTGGTAGCATTGGAGATGAAAATTATATAAAATCGTCAATTAATTTACTTATTCACATCATAATGAATTTTCAATTAAAACATATCATTATGAAAAAGAGACCCCCAAAACTGACTCTTCCATTAGAGATGCTCTTATAGCTTTGGTATGAAGTTTCAATCATTGATTGAGCAAAATTTTGTTGGGCTTATGTACATTTATGAATTCCTATTAACTTTTCTTGGGTAGACAAGTGAGTCCCTCAATTTGAGCTTCTCCAAATATAAACTCTACTTCACATCCCCTATTGAAAAGTGTGCCTCATCGAATTGATGCTTCAGATTGATCCCTGCATTGACAAAAATTTTATGAATTGAGGGTTAATAAATATGACGTGTCAAGTGACTTTTACAAAAGTGACTCTTGTATTGGAGATGGTGTCTCACTTGTCTTTCCAAGAAAAATTAATCGGATTCATAAATATGAATGATCCCAACTAAAATTTTGTTCAATCAATGACTACCATGTCATACCGAAGTTATAATTGTGACCAGCGTCAATTCAATGTATTTGGAGGCTCCGTGCAAAAATTTCATTTTGGGCCCTTAATATATACTCCATTTGTCCCACATAGATCTTTCTAATTTAACTCTTGAAGTCAAACTGAACCAACTTCAAATTTTAAATTCTCTTAATATATATGTAAGATTATTATCGTGTGATCTGGTTTTACATTCATGATAGCATATATTTTAAACTATTAATTTTTCATAATTTTTTCAAATAAAAAAAAATTGTTAAAAATTGAAGCAGTTGACTCCTGAAGTCAAACTAGGTAGATTATTGTGGGACAAAGAAAGTATATATTTTTGCATCGATACAAAATATAGAAAAAAGAAATCTACGACTTAAAATTTTCCTCTTTTCTCCTTTTCATTATCGAGGATTGCCTTTAGGTTTCGATTAAACTATAAAAAATTTGGTATCTAGAACTAAAACAGTAGAACCAGAATATTGAACCAACTCAAAATTCAATGTGAGTTTAAATTATCCTAATTAAATAAATTCTTTAATTTATAGCTCATTAAATTACTACAAACACAAAACAGAAAATGGAGCTAACCCAATTTTATATTTTTACATCACACTAATTTACATATGAAATTAAATAAATAAGTACCCACAAACCATTACACAAAACGTGTAAAATTCATAAATTAAATAGATTATTATATAAAATTTTAATGTGAATGAAGGGGTAACAACTGAATTTAATAAAATGTCATCATTAAATCATCAATATATCTATATCAACTATTTAAATACTCAAAATTTGAGATTCAAGAAATTAGGGTTACTTATTTTTATAAAATTAAATTTAGAGGGCATGTAAGATACTTATTCAAACTGAAGAATGACTAGCGAGGAGGAGAAGGAACAAAGTTTCTACAAGCCATCACTGAAAATCAATTTCATCAGTCAACGTCAGCACATACGTGTGCCTAAAGGTGGTCTGAGACTGAGAAGTGAGCGGAGACAAAAGAGAGAGAGAGAAACTCATGCAGAAGGTACTAGGATCCGACAAAGAAATAATGTAGTATTACAGAAAGATAGGTCCGATTTGAAAGGGAAAAAATACTATAGTATTAATCAAGGGAAAAAAGGCCAATTTAAGAAGAAGGAAAAAATCAAAGAAACAAAGGGTTCAAATGCTTGGAAACAAAAAAAAAAGAAAGAAAGAAGGGGCCAAGTTGATTAAAAAATTTCCTCTTAAAAACAAAAATAAAAAACAACAGTTCATTCATGGATGTTATAAGGGAATGCGTGATAAAGAGGGAAATGAAAAATTGAAGCAACCCATATTTAATTGAAATTCAGCCCAAACCATCTCTTGTACCCTTCAACAAATAAAACTGTGGAAAAATCAAATCAAAGAAATTACCCTTATAATATTAAGTAATAGTAATAAATTTGGGCCCTCTCAAATATCGGTATCATTCTCACATTGCCTTTGGGGCGGTCCTGATTGTGACGGTAACATTGGAGTTACAAATTTATTGTCAATTAATTTACTTTGTTCGCATCACATAAAACTCACTTCTCTCCCTTTTC
>JAULKK010003297.1:0-10509 GCA_032355705.1 Rubia peregrina
AAGGGACCCTAACAATTAGTTCAACCTGCCCTTTCACAAGTTTCCCACGAATTCCAAGGATCTCCCCCCTCTCTTCTCTTCTCTCCTGGAAAAAGGTACGAGTTTTCTTATCTCCTAACACCTAAATTTTGTAATTGCAACTTGACATTGTTGGATTTGTTGTTTGTGAATGTGTTATATTTTATTGGTTATCTAGTTTTTTCCTCAGATTTATGAGAGTCTGAACTTCCCTTGACTGTAATAGTAGGTTTAATAATTTGGTATATTTCCAAACTATTTTTTAAATTTTATGTTGATAAAACTTGAATTTTTCTGGTTTTACGTGTTTCTTCCCATACATTCCTCTGCTGTTTGTGACATCGGTTCTCTCTCTGTCACCATTTGATCTATGCAATCATGGTACGACGTCGCAAATTCATATTTCTAATAGATTATTCTTTAGTGTGAGATGTTGCATCTATGTTGATCTCATTCTCAGTATGACTGATATGTTACCGACGTCGTATTATGTCGTGTAATTTAGTTTGGAATTGCATGCGCGACCTTGTCCTCGTATTGATCATGTGTTTGGGTTTAGCTTTGGACCAACATATACTGTGAATCATTGCTGACATCGCACCTTGTATTACAGAAGCCAGTTTGCACATAACATTTTCACTTCATGCAGAACTAATGGTTGGTGAAGGATCATCTAATCGGCCCTTTTTCAGGTATTTCACCAAGTTACATATACATTAACTAACACATCTCCACACTTTATAACAAATAATAATTTTTGTTTTCGTACACTTCACCGCACAATGGAGCAACCCACCAGAGCCTGTTTTCTACAACATTGAACATCATTCGATGGATGTTGGTAGCCCACGTTTACACTGCACTCTGAAGCAGCAGAATTTTGGGAAGAACCTAACTTTGGTAAGGCAATTGAAATTAAAACCATTTGTTGCTAGTTGCTTTTACAACTAATTTTTTTATACATTTCTAATGAATATTTTTTGAATGACTTAGTCCATCCCGAGGGACGTTGTGACACTACTGCCGAATGAGAATACCCCCGTTGTACTAAGGGCTACGGGACAGAGCTGCGAATGAAATACTCAAGGGGTGGGAAGATCAAGGCCCTGTTTCTAAAGGGTTTTGGCCTTTTCCTTTCCGGAAACCGCCTACGCATTGGGGTCACCTTGTTTTTTTGAGGTTATAGAAATTGGGGGCCTGATTGTCATCAAGGTCATCATAATCTGAGCTGCTTGAATTTTTTCTATTTTGTTGGAACTTAAACAATTATTAATCGAATTTATGTAGTAATTGTAAGGATATTTTCATTACTAGTATAGTTTCTCTAATTATTTCACTTCCTTATTTAAACAATATCTAATTGACCAAATGTGCAATTTTATCTGAGCATGAGTTTGAAAACCAATTTCAACTGAACCATTCAACAACTTTTTCTACAATTGTTTCAAAAACCAATGAACAAAGACTATTGTAGACAATAGTGAGTCACTATCAAACAACTACAACCTATAAAAGTTTTCCGATGGAAAATAACATCAATCAAGCAGGAAAAAAGGACTGGAACTTCTTTTCTAGCATCTTCAAATTCCTTACTTGTCGAATGTTGTGGTTTTCCATCTTATTCTACCTTTTTCAATCGTAACAAAACTCACCATTTTAAATATTTCAATATTACTTCCTATTTTTTTGAAGGTCAATTTTTTCCAACTAGTTCCATCATTTACATAACTGCGACGTCGGTGACACGTCGCACTGTATGTCGTTCAAAATGACTTATAATGTGATATCGACAAATCTTTTTAAACAACATATGCGACGTGGCACACTAGTCGGTAAGATTATTTACTTCGATTCTTCACCTTTTTACTTTGGTTTAAATACTACTGAGTAAAAGATATATTATTTACCTCGGTTTTTTAAACCAAAGTAGTAGATATTTTTTACTTTGAAAATAAAATAATCGAGGTAAAAGAATTTTTTACTTCGGTTATTTGACCTAAACAAAAAAACTGAGGTAAAAGTGGCAAACTAATAGGTCATTTTTCTTGTAGTGTTATAACAAGTGAAGCAATACAATTGTTGGGATTCATATGTTATAAAGTATAGTCTATTTTTGGCTATGGATTCCAGTCTGATTTTTTCTGATAAAGGTTTTCTCAAATCAAATTCCACACAAGGCCTAATAACAGATTGTCCAGATAACGTTTTAGTTGGAAAGTCAGCATGGATAAAAGTTCTTAGACCATTTCCTATATCTTCCAGGGTTTGCATGGGGTAAAAAAAAGTGGGTTGGAGGAAAATCAACTATAAACCATATAGGGATAAAAGAGGGTTCTTCAGCATGATCAAAAAATTTAGACCATTTCAAAACTCTCATAGCTAGCAACATATGTTCCGCAAAGGTTTACATTAACAAGGATGGAAATATTTAGCTATTAAGTAGGTAATGCAAATATGTCCATAATCCATAGCTGTCATCTGGAAGGTGATTTAAATCCAATGGTTTCCATTTCCTTGGGAATGATGTCAAGCTTGGGGCGTCTGGCAGAGAATTTTACAATGAGAGCCAATTGATATAATTGTGTAATCTTTTGTATCTTTGCCTCGGGAAATAAGCAAGCTGGTTCTATTTTGAAGACCAAAAGTGGAAAGAGATAAGCGTTAGCTAGGTATTGACTTTTAAAATTGCTGGAAAGTTGGCCGATTTTTAAAACTTGGTTGTTAGGGTTACAGAGAGATTGGGCATATGATAGCGGCCTCACGCCATTAGGAGGGGCAGCCGTGGGAGGTGGACAAGTTGATTCAGAAAGCCAAATTGGTGGTGGGATAAAATCTATGTGGTGGTGGGTGGGTGGAGGTGATTTGTGATAGTCGTTATTGGTGAACAATTACTGAAGAAAGCGTATAGAGTATAGAGACCAATTTCAAGAGGAGGTGGCATATCTATAAGGTTATGGACATGTCATTTTATTTATTTTTTATATTTTAAAATTTACTATCATAAGGATTTGATTTCGCTCGTGCTCTAGTCGTGCTTATATCGTGCCTACATTGTGTCTAATAAAAAATAAGCTACCTTTCGTCACTAGTTTGGTGAGTAGGAAGTTTTGTAGTTCGGTAAGTTTAACAACCCGAGAACTTTTACAGGTAGTGTGGTTGCGAGAAGAGCTAAAATTTTGATACTGTGTCAACTTAGGTATCTTTATAAACATTGAAATGGGATTATTAGCACATGACACCATCAAGGAAGACAGAGGTTTCATCATTTTGACTACGAGGTTGCAAGTTGAATGTTTCTTAGCATGGTGGCTGAGTTTTGATCATGCATCGTGACTAGTAAAAGCAGCGTTTTGGACTTCTAAATTCCATTTTAAATATATTATGTAATTTAATTGTGGGTGATATCAAAAAAAATTTGCACTATTTTGTTCGATTTAAACGAAATTTTAGTATGAATCAAATTTTGAATACTAATCAAAAGATAAATTTAAATAGCATAAGTTCATATTACTTTTAATGTATTATTTATATGAAATATCAATTAAATTTATATGAATACACAAACAATCACTCATAAATGTACATGATTTACTCCCATAAATATTTAAAAAAATATATGTGTAATTAATCATTACAATTGTGTAAATTGACTAATAATTCCTTGTAATATATGGTTGATTTCACCCATTCTCATATTGTGCAGTTATTGTGCTTGATAAATAACAAGCACGTATTATGCTCGTGCTTTTGTGTGTGTTTTTTTAAAAAAAATTCCTACTTATTAAGTTGAGTTTGAAAAATACATTTAAATTATTGATACTATATGGAATTTATTATGTAATTTTGATCAGTTCATCAAAGTATTTTTCCATTTCCAAAATCTAATATGTCTGTTAATGTTATAATTGTTATTGAGGTTGATGTTATAGGCTCCTTACCCTCCATATCGACCCACCCACCTTTGTGCCGCTTTGCCTTCAGGTGACTACAAGTGTGACAGCCTAGAAGAGTGTGATGATGAAGTTGAGTATGCTGATGAAGGTTCCTTTCTTTGTGTGTTGGTAAATGATGTGCTCTCCCTGAACCTTACCAATGGAATTCGAATAAGGCCTAGTCTTTCTTTTGGGTGATAAATCCCCTAATTATATTTTCACCAGCTGCATTGTCTCTAAATTTAATCAATATGTTATTTATTGATATCTATGATTCCATCATTTATATGATTGTTAAGCTCATGAAAGTGCATGGTAAGAGAAGTATTGTAAACTAACAAGATATCGTGCTTGTATTGTGCAAGATAAATAATAGGTACGTATTATGCTCGTACTTTTGTGTTTTCCATTTTTTTTAAAAAAATTCCTACTTATTGTGTTGAGTTTTGAAAATACATTTAAATTATTGAAAGTATATGGAATTTGTCATGTAATTTTTATCAGTTCATAAAAAAATACATTTGCTAAATCTAATATGTCTATTGATGATATAATTGTTGTTAAGACTGATGTTGTAGGCTCCTCACCCTCCACATTGTACCACCAACCTTTGTGCCGCTTTGCACTCGGGTGACTACAAGTGTGACCACCTATAAGAGTGTTATTATGAAGTTGAGTATGCTGATGATGGTTCCTTTCTTTGTGTGTTGGTAAATGATGTGCTCTACCTGAACCCTACTAGTGGAATTTGAATAAGGCCTAGTTTGGCTTTTGTGTGATAAATTTCCTTATTATCTTTTCATCAGCTGCATTTTGTCTATATTTAATCAATATGTTATTAGTTGATATCTATGATTCCATCCTTTATATGATTATTTTGATCATGAAAGTGCATGGTAAGAGAAGTATTGTCAACTAACAATATATTGTGTTGGTATGATGCAAGATAAAATTAGGTACGTTTTATACTTGTGCTTTTGTATTTTATTTTTATTTTTTTTAAATCCTAGCCTGTGCGAATATACATGTTTTGGATCATTATAAGGTTGTGGAATCTGTATCAAAACTTGACAAAATTTCGTTACCATTTGAACTCAATATAAACTATTTGTTCACCACATTTTCCTTCTTTTTAGGAGTCATTTCCATCGCCTATTGCATATTATGGTCAATTTGGATTTTCAATAATTCAACATCTGGTTGGCCATTTTGCAAAACCTTGGAAAAGATTCGATAAGAATTAGGTAAGAATCTAAAACACAATATCAAAAGTATAGAGACTTCAAAAAGTAGAGGGAAAGACAGGGGAGACAAAGAATCAACTACTACAATTATGTAAATTGACCATTAAAACGTTAAATTCCAAATTCCTCGGGTAATAATTTTTTACCTCGGGTATTTGTCAAATTCCAAATAAGCGAGGTACAAAGGGAGAAGAGGTGGCACTATTAGTGAAACGGAGGGAGTATTTTTTACTGCATCTCCTTTTATTTCGGTTATTTCACCGAAGTGGGAAAAAAAGACCACCAAAACACAGGTAAATTGAAGAGGTGTAATGCATAAAATAGTTAGTTATGTTTACTTTCAATTCTATCATTAATAGTTAGACGTGGACGAATTATGAACCAAATATTCTAATCATAAATTAAATCTTCAGAAAGAATTTTCTTTAAAAGAGCATGAAAGAATAAAATTAGTTTTGAATTGAAAATTGAAGACCATATAAATTCCAAGCCATTCTTTTTCTTTACAATTATGTATGAGGGAAAAAAAGCTTGAGACGTAGCGAGGAATCTATCTAGATGGGCAAAAAAAATGAAAGGCAGCAATTAAATGAAAACAATACGATTGTACCACAGGGTACAACACACATATATCATGCTACACTAATACATGTAGCACAAACCTGAGACAGAAGTCGCAGAATGAAAGGAATAGCACTAGGTTCTGTCCACTGCCCACTTTAGTATCACCTTTCCCATCACATTAGTACTAATTCCCATTTGCACCTAAAAATATAATTCCATGAAAGTAATGGAATGGGATTGACAACAACTGAGAATCCCTTCTACTTGCAGCTTACATTTATCTTCAACAAATGAAACTTTATCTGCATTCATGCTGTTTAGAGGTACTTTCTATACAATTTTTAAAAAAATATTGTAGGAGATATTTTATGAATATTCTTGTATATTTTGTAGTGTTAGATAGAATCATTTTTCATTTTCATATGCTGCATATATATAAACCTCTTGTTTGATAAATAAAAACACACATTCATACTTTACATGGTATCAGACCCTAAATCCCGAGAACCATGAAATTTTCCTCTCACATGAAACACACTTGCCACAGCCGCCGCACTCACTTCTCCGACCACCACTGCCGAGAAAAAAGTAATGTCGTCGTCACCTCTCCCAATGCACACGTTACACCATCACGCGCCGTCGCACATAGTTCAAGCCATCCACACGCGCCCCCGCACCTTCAACTCATGCGCTACCGCTATTGTTCAATGGATCCCCCGAATCACGTTCTGGTCGAAACCCTTGAGGTCGTGACCAAGGAGCCCATCGTCCCCACCGCACCAGTCGTCGATGTTACCGATCTGCCATCTGGTGGAAGATCCACCGTAGCCCGATGACACCGACATCCTCTATCGAGCCCTCTGCCAGTTGCTGCTCGGTGCCAATGGTTCGACATTGATATGAATCTCCTTGCGAAAACTTTAGATCTTTGACAACATGAGGGATCTCTCCAAACCCTAAAGTGCCGCACGAAATTCATAATTTAGCCCTCGGGGTATTCTAATTTTGAATTGCTCACTAATTAGCCAGCAGGATCAGTTCACAAGATTATTGATACTTAATTAACCTGCAGGATTAAACAACAATGAAGACGCTCGCAAGAAATGAGTATAACTCAAAAAATTTGAATATTTTATTGATAAAAAAATCAAAATTAAGTGGGCAAGCCCTATTTATAGGGGGAGTCTCTAACCAAAACCCTAAACACAATTGAAAACTGAATCGAATTATGCCAGTTTTAAGAAGATAAAACTATATCTAACTAAATTACCTAAAATAAATGGTAATTAGGGTAATATGGCCGAGATTCTTCAGAAAGTAGTCTTGAAAAATATTACCTTATCTAATGTTACCAAATATAATTCTAATCAGAATAAAAATGAATATTCTAAACCCTAATGGACTGTATTTTCAAAATTCAGCTCTTCAGAAGCCTACATGACAAAGCTTATCAGTCCAAAACCCCAAAATAAAATTATTTTATAATATTTTACAAAGATCACACTACCTCATCAAAAATCCAGTGGAAAAAAGTATAGTGTTCGTCACGACGTCTTCAGTTAATCGACAAGCTTGAATAATTAATCCAAGCTCTAGCCGACTTATTATTGAATTCTTCAAAGCTTTGTTCTAGATAACGAGGAAGTTGATCCATCAAATTATTCAATTCTGCATCCCTAAGCTTTGTTCTTGACCTTTTCATCGGTTCAACCATGCCACTTAGAGGATCCCGAACATAACCCTGAAATGTTTGATCAAGTCATGTAATGTCTTCATTTATGGTGGTAGTCATCATGGCATCTCCATCAGGCATCTTTCGATCTCTGGCGCTATGCCGGGGATTCCTCCGTCTTGCCTCCCTCGCATCCTTACTATGTTCATCCATCGGATCACATAGGTTTTCTTATTCTTCTGTGATTTTGAAGGATGATAATTACAATGATTGGAGTACTGCTATGGGAATGAATTTAATTCTAGAAGTAAGTTCATCAAGCCTTTTCCCAGTGAACCTTTTGCTAATTATTGGAGTAGTATAAATTTTATGCTCATTGGTTGGATCTTTCAGACACTCGATCTATCTATCCGTTCTGGTGTTACTTATTATGACTCAGTTAAGGAGTTGTGGGATGATCTCCATTAGCGTTTATCAATTGGGAATGACCCACGTAGCGTTAGATTCGTGCAGGTATTTACAATTTTCATCGGAATGGTCAGCCCGTTAATGCCTACTTTGGTCATTCCAAGAAGCTGTGGAATGACTTGCTTGCTTACATACATCCACGCACTTGTGTTTCTTGCCCAGATATAGTTATTGTTCAGGTTGAACGTGCGAGGGAGATGGTTCATCAATTTCTCATTGGTTTGGACGATAGTTATGCCATTTTTTACTCTTACATACTGGCTTAGGATTCATTGCCTTCATTCGAAAAAGTTTACTCCCTTCTTTCTCAGGAAAAGCGTCAGCAGACTATCATCTCAGGCCGTGATTCTGTTACTTTAGCGGACAACATTTCATTTGCTGCATGTCATCAGACGTAATCCTCTAATTTGAAGACAAACATCATCACCCCGGGAAGCACCCCTGTCACCGTCGTTGGTCGTCGAAGTCTCACTTGCACTCATTGTGGCGGAAAAGGTCCTGGTGGTACTACTTTCTTTTGCATTATTACATATCCTGATTGGTTCACTAAGAATCGACCCCATGCATTAGGCCCGAAAGCTGTCATAAATCCCAAAACATGTGCCCCACCTAGTGCGCCTTTCGCTAGAGCCGCACAACCCGTAATCGCTACCACCACTCCACCAGCGGGCACCGCCGTTGCCGTAGTCACTGATTCTGATCGGTCTAACTTTGGCCCGACACTGTCCAAGGAGCAATGGAGTGCGGTTTTAAAAAAATATCAAAGTATAATTCTTCTGAGAATATGTCAAGTAATATTTCTTTACCTTGGATTCTTGATACTCGTGCTTCCTACCATATGACCGGCTATAAGGGTCTCCTTTATGATGTTGAGCATGCTGATAATGTTGATTTCATTCTTCCTGATAAATCTATTTGTACTGATGTTGAGCATGGAAAACTTTGATTGGGAGATGTCGTTGTTAATCATGTACTATTTATTCCAGCATTACGATGCAATTTGTTTTCATTTGCCAAGTTAACTGCTGCTTTAAAATGTCTAGTTTTGCTTACTAGAAAATTATGTGTATTACATTATATAAGCACGAGGACAGTGATTGGGGTGGGTGAACAGTGAGGAGGGGTTTATTAGTTGCACAGATAGGGAGTTTCACAATCTACATAGTCGTCCTTGTCCGTAGCCGGATCATTGTTTTCATCTCCTTTATGTGATTAGCATTTTGGCCATCCATCATCTTCGGTGTTGTCTTCTATCTCAACTATTTCTTTAAATACTAGTGATTTTAATAAAATTGTTCCATGCTCTATCTGTCACCGAGCAAAAAAGTTTAAACATAATTTCCCTGTTAGTTCTGCTAAGGCTGGTAATTTATTTGAACTTATACATTGTGATGTTTGGGGGCCTTATGATTCACCATCTTCTAGTTGAGCATTTTCATTTTTACCATAACTGATGTTTATTTCCGAGCTGTTTGGGTTTATTTATTAGTTTCTAAGTCTCAAGTACCAATGAAGATGAAGGAGTTTGTTGCACTTGTTCAAACACAATTCTGTCATCCTATTAAGTGGGTTTGGGCTGACAACATAATCGAATTCCTGCCTCTCTGATCATTTTCTGGAGAAATGTGTTCATTTTTAGACCTCCATAGTCTACACACCTAAAAAATGGCAAGTGGAAAGAAAGCATAGACAAATTCTAAATGTTGCTCGTGCTCTTCATTTCCAAGCTCATTTCCCTATTTAATTTTGAGGAGAATTCATTCTTACAGCTTCCTACCTCATCAACTGCACACTAACACCTCTATTAGATGGTTGATCACCTCATCAGGCCTTATACGGTCGTGTACCAGCTTATGACCACCTCTGTGTGTTTGGTTTCCTGTGTTGTACTACTCAGCTTCCAAGGCCGCATGATAAATTTTCATCAAGAAGTTAGAAGTGTGTCTTTCTTGGCTATCCCATTGACCTAAAAGCCTAGCGTGTTTATAACTTGAAGTCTCCTATTGTGTTTGACAATTCTGATGTGATATTTCATGAAGATTGCTTTCCATATGCACTTGTTTCTGTGAAGACGCTACCTGCTGATCCACTGCCAATACATTCACCTGCTGTTTATGACAACTTCATTTAGGAGCCGCAGCCATCATTTGAGCCACAGACAGACCAAACACCACCATCTCATACCCTGGATAACCCTCCTCTCTTGCCTATCAACGTCTAGCTTTGCCTAAAATGCAATCGTCCATTACTGAGTCACGACCGTCACCACCAGACGCGCCGCCAACTCTGTCCGTAAACTAGCTGCCTGCCGTCGAGAAGCGGCTTCCACCTGAGTTCGTTTGGCCAGTTCGTCCACCGAGTACCCATCTTCGTCAGCCTCTGGTTAAATTGAAAGATAATACGTGCAATGCTACTGGATCGATAAACCCTCCCCCTCCTTCTACTGATCTCTCATCGTTGCACTGTCCCCAGGTACTCGTTACCCTATTGCTGATTATGTTTCCTATGAAATATTTTGTTTTTGCATTATAGATTTTTAGCTACAATTACAGATGGTTCTGATCCAGTTACTTATACTGATGGTTCTCTCCAGTCTCATTGGCGTGCTTCC
>JAULKK010003308.1:0-10507 GCA_032355705.1 Rubia peregrina
TCAATTAAGTCTACAAAACTCAGGATTTAGATAAGAAAATCAATAATGGTCATCTAAACCCTTTGTCGTGTAAACCTAACTAAAATTGCAATCAACCAAACAAAACATGATAATAAATGTGTCAAATTCATTGGTTAGCGCATGCATAAATGTGAACATCAAAATTTAGCCATGGCATGCGAGCCACGATCATACGACCAAAGACCCTATAAATATAGATGAAGAACACTACATAAAGGTAAGTCCCTTTCACTGTGAGAAATATAGAAACACAACAATAACTTGAGCATCAAAACTTTTTCCCTAGGGACCAACCCTATGGACCTTTTATGCAAGTACTTGATGAGATGGTATTTACTATGCTCATAACACAATAAATGACAATTTTTTTGTTTTATTGATGGTTAGCTAGATTATTAGGCATTTTACCAAATAGGGGGTTAGATCACCTTGTGTGGTTATTCACCCTAATTCCCCTATTTTGTAATCATTTAATGTATGGTATGTTTTACCTCTATGAGTTGGCCAAATTCTATGTGTTTTTATGGTTGATTGGAGACCAACATCGGAGAAGGTCATTCACAAGAATAGTAGTAGATTGAAGGTCATTCGCGAGGATGGTAGTAGATTGAAGCCCACTTTGCAGTGTAGTCGAGGAGTGTTTTGGTTAGAAGAAAAAATGAGAAGAAATGACCACATTTTGAAGAAAGAAGGGAAACACATTCTTATGGCACAGACCGTGCCATTGAGAAGAGGCTTCAAGGTATGAGGAAGATCTCTGGAAATGGACCGTGTAAAAACTACATAGTTCGTGCACTCAGAAATGCAAGAAGACTCGAAAAAGAAGTACAAGGTCCGTGTCAGCACTTGAACACGATCCATGCCACCAAGTTCACTAGAGTTTAATGAGCTAACTTCTCTCTCTCTCTCTCTCTCTCTCTATATATATATATATATATATATATATATCTATCTTCCCCCCTCACCTAGAAAAGCATAACTTTATCCATTGGACAAGGGAGGCGGATTTTTGGGTTCTCCATTTTACTTTTTCATTTTCTCTTCATTTATTTCATTATATTTAGTATCTTTAATCCAAATTTGTTATGGGTTATTGTAGATTAGGATAGATTAACACTTGTGAGCATTTTCTAAACATGTTTAGTATCAATTTGGGAGATTCTAAGATTTTTTCTATCTATTGTTTAATTATCATTATTACTTTAATGCTTATGATTATGCATGATTAAGGTTGAGGCTTTAGACTAATTGAATTATTGCATGATTAAGGTTGAGGCTTTAGACTAATTGAATTATTGCATGATTAAGAGCTAGGCTAGGCTTGGGATGAACATGTGATGATTTTGTCTTTTTGTCGGTTTGGTCAAAGATTAACAAGAACATTGGGTCTAGAAGTGACAATTATGCATGATTATTTGTTCTTTGGTTATATTAGGCTTGAATGCGTAGTTGGTTTGGTCTATGGACGATCAGTAAGTTGCGGGCGATTGGGTCAGTAATCTTATAATCATGTTGGGGTCCTAGGGTAATCCGGACGGTTAGGTCCATGTTAGGTCAGATAAACTCTTATAGGGTAATAGTGAGACACTGATACTCTAGGTTGTAAATGATGCTCTTTAGAGTGAGTATTCACGGTGGGTCCCAAGGAGTCATGCTACTCTAAAGTTTACATTTTCATGGGTCTATTAACCTCAGGAGTAAGAGTTATGACTAATGACACTGGGTGGACACATGAAATGACTGATTTTAAGAATTATTGGTATTATATCAGGGTGGAAAGTGCAAATGAGGCATAATATTTTTTATTTAATTAAGTACAAAGCTCATATATTTAAGTAAGGTTCTCAAATCCATAAGTTAAAAAAGGAGTTGACAGCTATCATGTGATGTGAGGAAGTGTGGCAAAAGTTCTTGACTAAGAAATATCATGAGGATGATCGGATGGAGGATATCACTTCGAAGAAGGCTAATTACTTTGATGATGTTCCTCATCGTAAAGAAAACTAGAGGTTAAATGTCACTATTTGAAGGGGATAATTCAGGAATATGAGGGGGCGCTACAGGGAAGAACGTGAATTCTCAACTTGACTCTTAATGATGTATAAGAAGGTAGAAAGTCGAGTAGAGGTTGAGGAACTACGATGTTTTTGGGTAAATGAGAGGTGTCAAGAACTAGAAGGTTTATTGAAAGGACAGTATGATGTTTAGAGGTAACTTCTATGCCAAAATCAGTAAGACTATACGAAAGAATCCTAATGATACTGGGAAATGTCGGGAGGACCGTGTTCGTATTTTGGAACAACAAATAGATGGTTTAAAACTAGACCTAAGGACTTATGCATATTTCTATATCTAATGAGTATGCAGTTAGTTTTGTCAGAGTGTGGTCCTATTTTGGATCACAAGCCTTACTATTTGGAGCTTATGCGGTTTATGGAGGCTGCTGACTCTACACGAGATGAGGTTTACCTGCACTTGCGGCGAAAGCTCGTGGAAATTCTGGATATGGAATCTGGATTCACAAATACAGTGGACTATGGATTACCCTAGTTTTTTTGGCTAGTTTTTTTATTATCATAAACTAATTTCCTTCCAATGGTTTATTTATAATGTCTCAAAATTTTCTAGCTATTGCATATGTTTATTCATATGGCTCTTGTGGTATTTGTACTGAAGTTGTGGATAGTTTAGATTGGGGTATATATCGAGGGTGGGGGAATATGAGGTGATTTGTGTATGTTAGGCAGAGAACGGGTTGAGGTGTTGCATATGTCGCAAGGATGGGAATTTCCTAAGCGTACGTGAAACTGCACCATCATGATTGTCTTTTTGTTATATAGTAGGTATGTATTATGTTCAGTTGATAGTTGGTTTGGTAGAGACGATTTGAATTTCTACTTGTGTCGTGAAGGAGGTGATTTACTAGACATATGCGAAGCCACAATATTTTCTTCGTCTTTATGGGTGTTGCACAGAAAAATGGGGAGATGTATATCCGCCTGTGTCGCGGGGCTGGTAATTTTCCAGACGTATGTGAAGTCGTGGTACTCTCGCTGCCTTTTTCACGTGGGTTGGTTTATTTCCTACTGAGCGAATTCGCAGGTGATTTTCCTATTTGTGTCGCGTCTAGTTGGTTAGAGAGTATTGTATAAACATGTCGAAGTGGTTGCCGCATAGGTCATTTTTATGTACATGGGCCTAAATTTATGGATTAAAAGATAAGTATGCCAGTCATTTCACATTATCTAGGTTATGGTGTTTAACTTTTCCATTTTCCAAGGCTAGGATAAGGGGTGGAATAGTTGTGTGGAGGTGCAAAGTTGCGGCTTTTTAGATTACTAAGTTAATGCTCTTTCCTTTTCCTATGCGCATATTATCCATATATTAAGGCAACCATATTAGGAGATATCCTCAGTTTTAGTTTGCATGTGAGTGATTTGTGTGAAGTTCTCTTGTGTGTCTGCTCTAGGGTACATCTTCACCACGCGACTTAAAAAAGGAAATCACTCGCGGTTTCGTACATAAGGGTAAAACCCCACCGCATGACCGAAGTAGGGAAATCACCCGCGACTTTGTAAATAAGGGTAAATCCACACCTCATGACTTAAATAGAAAAATAACTTGCAGCTTCGCACATAAGAGTAAAACCCCACCTCGTGACTTAAGCAGGAAATTTACCCACAACTTCACACATAAGGTTAAATCACCACCATGTGACTTAAGCAAGAAAATCACATGCGGCTTCACACATAAGGGTACATCCCCACCTAGTGACTTTAGCAGGAAAATTACTCGTGGCTTCGCAAATAAGGGTACAATACCAACCTTTTCGCTTGAGCCAGACCAGAACACCCAAGAAAATCAAATGATCCATGACAAAAGGAATATTATCACCCTAATCGATACACATAAAAACAAAGTAGATCATAAGAGGACACATTCTTGTCAATAAACTAACTTTGCATACATTCAGTGCAAAATGAAGAAAGAACCCCCACAACTTCATACATACAGCCAGGTAAGCACCTTAAACAAACTCTAACTATTACATTCCCTACTAGGGCTAGTTAAAGCAGATGAACTCATCACCTCTTTTCTAAGGTAAAACCACCCTACTACTACTCATGCCATCTCCCTCCTCCTTGTTCTGGATACATTGCAAGGAGTAATCTATAAAGCCGTAGGATAAATTCTCTCCAAATGATGCATATAATATGCTTTCCAATCATCAATTGGACCAAACTCCTTACTATCAAGTTGATAGCTCATTAATGCTACAATTTTCTAATATTGATCATGGTGAAACATAGTGAGGAATTTTTGTCCTCGGTTCCCTTAATATATGTTCGCACATCAGGGAAAATATTGAGAAGCGGTCCCACAATGGTGCAACCTAAAGCTTTGGGAGAATCTCTACGTGAGACGCTCTCAGCCATCGAGTCGACATGGAAGCAACCATTTCGAGCCAACTTCTCATTGATAGCACTCAAGGTGATATTAATCTCCACTAGCTTCTTGTTCATTTCTTTTAGACTCAAGCTTAAAACAACCTGAGAGTCATATTTACATTTCCACTTAGAAGATAAATATTGCATCAATTCCAGATCCTTCTTTGCAGCATTCAACTTCTCATACACCCTAACCATGTGGACTAGATTCTTGTCTAAGATCCCAGACTTATCCTCCAATTTAACCACATATGGAGCTAGGACCCGCCTCCAATCCCCCTTTTAGCTGCCTAGCCAATTCCTTCCACCGTTGAACATTATCAAACTCCACCTGCTGGCACATATTCTCCTGAGTATTGGTACAAACTTTATAAGCCTCTTTCTCCTTATCCCATGAGGATGCCAAGTCGCTATATGATATATCACATGAGAAAATACCTCAAACGTACACCCACGCGAACTATCTACCTTTCCTGGTGAGACGCCAATATATACATACCCTGACTCCTTCTACAGATCATCAAGGCAGTCTAGGATAGCCACTACGAGGGTTGTTTCCTAGGGAGGCATCAAAGAATCCTCCGTTGATTAAGCTTCACCAAGCAGTACTATGCTTGAAGTACATACTTGACCCTGGAAGAAAAACCTAAGTTATTGCAAAGCTTGTCCAAGTTAGGATTCATCCTATATACACCCGACTGAAAAGCAACATTAAATTCTTCCCCAACAACCTTTAACAAGGAAGAGACACTCACAGAATGATCAATCAACCCTAGCACAATGCGTACACTCTATAAAAAAAGTGAACACGGAAGGAGGTTCGTAACCACACTTGTCACCAATAGGATATCACACATCACCTACATGACACAAGGGAAAACAACTTGATACCTACAAAGAGACATTCATAACAAAAGGAAAATAAGCATAGATGAAAAATGCAATGCTAATACCAAAGCACATTTGAAAAATAAATTTTACTGCATCGTCATTTCATTAATTACATTATCCATAACAAAATAAAAGTCTCAGCTACAAACTTGATTGGTAATCTTTGTTTGAGACGGGATTCCATCCCCATATTGCACCGCCTTAACAACATCGACAGTGGCATGAAAATGACAACGAGGTTGAAAATCTTCCGGGCATGAAATAAGCTTCGCCACAATTAGGGGCTGTCTCAGACCTTCTAGATAATCCATCAAAGGAAACGGGTGACCCTATCCATTTTCGTTTGTCGCCAGATAAGATCCTTCTATATCTCCGACACAGGAGGAAGTTTCCTTATAAGACCTAGATTCGAATCTCACAAAAACTTATAGCCAAGGTATTTACCAATGCCTTGGGAAGTATTAGCGATCTCCAAAACCATTTAAAAAAACCCAGGTCTTCAAAAAGTAAAGGAACTCGCATACTACGAAGTATTAAGCCCAAAAGTTTGTAAGTGGGAGTTTTCTTTGCGAAGAAGTGCAACCTCCTCTTTAGACATATGTAGAAACTTTCAAGTAATCTCAAGCTTAGATCTCATCCCATCAATCTCTTTCGTTTTAGGCTCTACATGCACCAACGCACGGAGCCTACGTCCTAGGGTCGACAAGTAGTTCACAACCAACAAATGGAGTAAAGCTTCACATACGCCTCGTGAAGACACACACGTACAATAGATACACATCAATGATAAGCATAACTAATTATTGAGATATGCTCAACAACTGGAACTAACGACATCTAGACTACCACTTATAAGTGGATCATAAAAAATAACGATAACCAGACTTTCACCTTTATCTCCAGGCTTTCCCTGACGACTCTAACGGGAACATCAACGTTTCTTTGTCACCTTTACCAACTCTCTCAAAGGAATAGCAGTGGATCGATCACGTTTAGGTGCTAGCGAATCCCTTTTACACTTTTCCTCCGCTTCTCCTGATCCACCGTTACGGGTCGATGTTGTTCACTATTCACCATAGAATCATTAAATGAGTCATCATTGGGTCAAAATCTCGACACCCAAATGAGAAATGATAGGATCGAATATGGTAATGCTAGACAAACCATTCTCTGTGAACACGGGGCAGAAGCCAACATCACCCATAAAAAAATATCATATGTGCCCCTAACTCACTTCTTTGCTTTAATCTGATCTCAAAGTCCATCTAATAGATGGAAAACATTTAAACATAGGGCCCCACACAGTTTTAACCACGTCATCAACATGAAATCCATTAAACCCTACCATAATTTCTTTACCAAGGCGATCATAGTACTAAGCACAGTCGGCTGACGGAATACAGAGAATTTGGCCGTCTCCTAGAGAATCACTACAACTACAACAAACACCAAATAAAGGTTCATAAGACTACACATAGGTTCCACTTATCGGGATTGGAAAGCAAAAAACAACTCTGACAACTACCGAAGAGATGTAGGTATCTACCTGAGAAGATCAGGCAAAACATAGAATTCCACAACTCAAATCAAAAGAAAATGAAGAAGGGGCGGTGAGAAAAGCTCTCAACGTCATTACCTATTTATAAGGGGAAATCCCACATCCTGTTTCCTGAGGGACCCAACCAGTGCAATTGTCAATCAATAAATTCATACACCCAAATCGAAAAGGCTCTCTAGACAAATGGCATTTTGAATAATGAATTTTTTTTGAAAAAGACAACCTAGCATATGTTATGATGCTTATGTGGAAACTTCTTTGATTGCCTACCCGTCAACTACACCAACCAACAAACAAAATTATCCACAAAGATCTCATGATATCACATACACCTCAAAGCGAACATACGAACATCTCCAATCATCACCTCGATTTGACAAACAATTACGATGAAATGATTATCTACTACTCGTCCCACAACACATATTGCTTTGTCCATCAATACTTCATGGCTAAGGGGATTATGGTTGATATGGGGCCCAATAAAAAGGTTCAACATATGAACAACTCAACGAAATGTTCATATATGAGAAAAGCGTACATTGGTTGAGAACATCGTCTCGCACAGTGAACGCTATCAGCAAAGAGTAATATCCAGCCACACCCACACAAGTGGCTACCACTCAGCCCACATTTGAAAAAATGTGTCCCACAACACATATGCTTAGAAGAGCTATAAAACCACAACAATGGCCATGATCGTCACACATGCTTAGAAGAGCCATAAAACCACAACAATGGCCATGATCGTCACATATTGCACGATAGTTGACACTCCAACAACATATGGCAATAAACATTGGGCTAGAGTATGAATTAATACAAACATTCTTCACTAACTCAAACATCAGAGTTTTCACCCCATATCTCATCCATGATATTCTTGTAGGACACGAGTGCTCTTAAAACTGTCACTGTCATTTGGAGAGAGCTTACCACAACAATCTTTGAGTAAACAAGCTTGCAACAAAGATAAATGATTTTTTATTATATCTGTTTTATTTGACATTTTTAAAAACTAATTTGACTAATTTATTTAAAGTGAGCCTGATAGGGATTATACGATATTTTACTTATAAGTAAAGTATATTTTGGTGTTTGATAAATTTCTATAAAATGCTTATTTTGAAGAAGATAATCTTTCATTTCTCTCAGAATAAGCCAATTTTACTTATAACCAACCTCCGCCAAACATAATATACTTTATTTATGTTAATGATTTTTCTTTGTAAATTTAGTTTGGTGAATAACTATACGTTGGTTTTTGTACCAAATATAATACACTAGTGAAGAAGGGCATTGTTTAATGCGTTAATACTGATAGTAGGTTGGAAGTTTCTAATTTCCATCTCTGGCACCGCCGCAGTTCCTACCCCTTTGTTATATGCCAGTTAAATTACCGTTGTTGTTTGTATCAATCAATAACGTCTGTAAACGCCATGCTTTATTGTTACACAGTCGTTGTTTAATACGAGTTTAGAACACTTCTATTCTGTTGCATCGTTAGAGTTGTTCTGATATCGATAGTCAAACTGTGATGGCACATACTGCATCCGTTCATAATAAACTTATGACGTCAAAAGTTGTTTGTTCATTCATAAAGTCACAAAGAATCATCCAGGGCTCAGTCGAACCCGTTCCAATTTTTTCCAAAGATTCCCTCAAAGTTCTTCGTCTGATAACCGTATAAAGGCCATACACAAAGGTGCACAAGAATTCTTGTCCCGTGAACTTACAAGCAACCCTTAGGTGTATGCATCGTTCTGCGGTTCCCAGTACTGGAACATCCGTAACCTTTTCATTCCACATTACTGCCATTCTTCCATTATTTATTTGATCAAAGTTATGGGCAAAATTTCATCCCCTATATCCTCTCTTCAGGAACTTTCCAAATTTATCATCATTCATCTTCACTTCCATAATGCCACAGATTACTAATTTATTCCCAGTTATGAACTGACACAGAGCGTGCATTTTTTGGGGTGGTTCAGGCCCTTTATGTTCCATCATCCGAGTATCATTTACCACCAAAGGTGGGTACTCGCCTACCACCGCCGCCAGCTCCTTTTTGTTTCCCGGGAAGCGCAAAAGAGAGGGTTGAATTATTCATAAATTCAACAAGCACTCTCTGAGTCTTTTCCTTTTTCTTTGTGTCCGCATTAAGCTTTCTAGCTCGCTGGCTATCCTTTTCACCATCAGAAATGCTCCTGCGTTGTTTTCCTTTTTTCACCCCTTTTTTCTTTTTGCAATGTACTAGAACTGGGACTTCTTCCTCCTTATCAGCCATGTGCTCGGAGTCTGTGTCAATGTCAGTCGGTAAAATCACAGGCTTAGCCTTTTTTTCTTTTTCTTCCTCTGGTGAGAATATCCATATGCTTATGTGTCTCACCGTAGTCCGCTGATAAGAAATCCCAATGGTGGACCTCCTTAGGATGGTTTTGAAGCATAAGAGTAGGAGCATGAATTGTTCTGAATGCAGGAGTGGGATTTTCTTTTTCTTCAGCGCAAAGGCTGCTTGGCCGGTGAGTTTGGTCCCGGTTTTATTCCACAAGAGTTCCCACCGTTCTCCCATTGAAGAAACCCGTTAAGTCCACTTCCAGAAACTCGTAAAGTTGCATCATCCTGATTGTCTTTGTATAGTAGGTATGTGTTGTTTTCAGTTGGTAGGTGGTTTGGTAGAGACGAGTTGAATTTCTACTTGTGTCGTGAGGGAGGTGATTTACTAGACGTATGCGAAGCCAAAGTATTCTCTTAGTTTTTATGGGTGTTGCATAGAAAAAGGGGAGATGTATATCCGCTTGTGTCGCAGGGCTTGTAATTTTCCAGACATATGTGAAGTCGTGGTATTCTCGCTGCCTTTTTATGTGGGTTGGTTTATTTCTTACTGAGCGAATCCGCGGGTGATTTTCCTATTTGTGTCGCATCTAGTTGGTTAGAGAGTATTCTATAAATGTGTCGAAGTGGTTTCTGTATAGGCCATTTGTGTGTACATCGGCCTAGATTCCAGGATTAAAAGATAAGTACGCCACGTGGGTGAGTTGTTTCACATTATCTAGGTTATGGTGTTTAACTTTTCCATTTTCCAAAGCTAGTATAAGGGATGGAGTTGTTGTGGGGAGGTGCAAAGTCACGGATTTTAGATTACTAAGTTAATGCTATTTACTTTTCCTATGCGCATATTAACCCTATATAAAGGCAACCATATTAGGAGATATCCTCAGTTTTGGTTTGCATGTGATTGATTTGTGTGAAGTTCTCTTATGTGTCTGCTCTATGGTACATCTTCACCACGTGACTTAAACAAGGAAATCACTCGCGGTTTCGCACATAAGGGTAAAACCCCACCTTGCGACTTAAGCAGGGAAATCACATGTGGCTTCGCAAATAAGGGTAAATTCCCACCTCGTGACTTAAGTAGAAAAATTAGTTGCGGCTACGCACATAAGGTGATAAGAGGTCAAAAATGTCATTTATTATATTTTTCTTATTTTAGAATTTTTAGGAGTTTAACGTTATACTCTTTTTCCCATTGGGTTTTTAATGAGGTAGTGTGATCATTTTAGTTTATTTTTATTATTATTAATGAAGC
>JAULKK010003318.1:0-10505 GCA_032355705.1 Rubia peregrina
TAATTGAAATATTAAAAGTATTCTAACTAAGTAAAATGAAAATAATTTTATTATATTATTAATTGAATAATTTATAATTAAGTAAAAATATTCTTATTTTATATTATAAAAATTATCATTTTTTTTATCATTTAATATTTAATATATTTAAAATTTATTCATTTTATTGAATGAGCTGTAAAAAATATTACTATGATGTGGGTTGATTTTGTGACCCGACCCGACCTAAACTTTGAGCATTTTTACCCGACCCGACCCGTTTGACCCTAAATTTGAGGTTAATTTTGGTCGAGACAGCTGAACCACCCCGACCTATGAATCAACAAGACCATCCTAGCACACGTCCTATGCTTCCTAGACTGGCACGACATGTGTAATTTGGCACAAGCCACCGGCTGGGTGCTGGTCTTTGATCATCCTACAGAGCCTTGCTCCTGGTTGAGTGAATGTATGAAATGGAACTTTCCGTATTGCAAGACCTACGAGAATGAGCATGGTAATCATACCTCGACTCACTCGGTTTGGTCAAGGGCACACCCCCAGGTCCACTTGTGATGAAATACTTGGAGCTTTTGCCAACCTCGGTAAAGTTAGTGACTCAATCCAAAATAAAGTATTTGGTTGCATAAGGGACTTTGGAAATCAACTCTCCTCAAGTGTTGAGAGAGTTTCGGGGGGTGGAGTGACCGAGTTGATGGGGAAGGTGAGTAAATTGGTGGGAAAGCGGAACATATTTTATGAGTAAGCTCTGCCACTTCCTCCTTTGGATGGGATGAGAAATGAGCGAAGCAAGGAACACGACAAGGAACCATCCACGATTCTCAACCATTGTGATATTAGTACTTCTCTCTTTAACACTATCAATTTTGTGCTTGAATGCAACAAAAAATGTTGAAGAAATTATGTGATTCAAAGTATGAGTTTAGGCATGAAATGGAAAAACAACCTCACTCTCTAATTCAAATTGACCTTCTCCTTAAGTGTAAAGATCCTGGCATATTTTTTATTCCTTGCACAAATCATGAGACTTTGATTAGAGATGCTATGGTGGATTTATGGACATCCATTAATGTTATATCGTACTCTTTGTATAGCTCATTGAAAATTTGCCCAAAATGCATGCCACTGGGGTGGTAGTCCATTTGGCCAATCGCTCCACCATATATCTAAGAGGTATTGTGGAGGATGTGATGGTCTAAGTAAATGGACTTATATTTTCAGCCGACTTTTATGTCCTAGATATGGTGAACAAGAAGGATACCACCTCAATATTGTTGGGGAGGCCTTTCATGAAAACTGCTACGGCTAAAGTCGACGTGCATGCGGGAAAGTTAACATTAGAGTGTGGTGATGATATTGTGGAGCTTAACATGTATAAAAATGTGAATTGTGTTTTTGATGAGTCCTCCCTCGCTATAAATGATGATCTTGAGGTCATTGTGCAAGAGGTTTTTTATGAAGCTGTGAATGTAGTTTTAGATGATTACCTCTTGACCCATGATCATATTGATTCTAGGAACACCAGTCTAGGAGAGAATGTGGGAGAAGTTGAGCCCCAAATTGATACTCACATAGAGATCTTATCCAAGAATTTAGATGACCTAGTGATGTCTGAGACAAAACCTTCAATAGAATAACCAACCGTAGTCAAACTTAATCCTTTACTTGAAGAATTGAAGTATGCTTTCTTAGACGAGGGTGAGACATTACCAACGATTATTTATAGTAAGCTCACTAGTGACAAAGAGAATATGCTGATTATGGTGCTTAAGAAATTCAAGGGAGCCATAGATTGGACTTTAGCTGACATCAATGGTATAATCCCCTCAATTTGCATGCATCGTATATTATTGAAGGAGGATGCAAAACCTGTACGCCAACCTCAAATATGGTTAAACCCACCAATGATGGAAGTAGAGAAGACCTTAAACTACTTAAGGCAAGGGTGATATATCCTATCTACGATAGTAAATGAGTGAGTCTCACTCAAGTGCTGCCAAAAAAGAGTGGGGTGACCGTGGTAGAGAACAAGGATGGGGATTTTGTCCCCACCCATATTAAAAATGGGTGGCGAGTTTGTATTGATTATCGCCGCTTAAATGCTTGAAAGTTTAGCCGGTCGCTCACATTACTTACTGCTGTCTCGATGGCTATTCAGGATAGTAAAGGTGGTTGTCTCTTAATCTCTTGGATCAATGGCTATTCAGGATACTTCCAAATATCCATCAATCTAGAAGATCAAGAGAAAACAACTTTTACTTGCCCTTTCAGAACTTTCGCCTATAGCCATATGTCTTTTGGCTTGTGCAATGCACCGGGTACATTTTAGAGGTACATGGTCAGTATCTTCTCAGGGTTTATGAAGTGCTTCATTGAATTTTTCATGGATGATTTCACTATTCATAGAGTTTCTTTTGACTCGTGCTTACATTCTCTAGCACTGGTGTCAGAAAGGTGCATTGACACCAACTTAGTCCTAAACTCCGAGAAGTGCCACTTTATGGTGGAAATAGGGATTGGTCTAGGTCATGTGGTGTTTACTCAAGGTCTAGAAGTGGATAAGGCTAAAGTAGATACAATCAAATCCATTCCTTACCCTGCTTGCGTGAGAGACATTAGGTCATGTCAGTTTTTACCGGTGTTTCATTAAGGATTTCTCTAAAATTTCTTCTCTATTGTACAAATTGTTAAAAATGGATGTTGATTTTATTGTTGATGAGGAATGTAGAAAAGTCTTTGACACTTTGAAGAACATGCTTGTTACTTCCCCTATTATCCAATCCCCAAATTGGTATCTCCCTTTTGAAATAATGTTTGATGCAAGTGATTATGCAATAGGAACAGTGTTAGGCCAAAAGGTAAGGAGACTTCCACATGCCATTTACTATGCATTAGTGACTCTTAATGATGTAAAACGTAACTACTCTACTACGGAGAAAGAGTTACTGGCCGAAGTTTAGACAGTATTTTTTAGGCACCAAGGTCATCGTATATACCGATCATGCCTCTCTTCGTTATTTGATGACTAAGAAAGAGGAAAAACCTAGGCTTATTAGGTTAATACTTCTTTTGATTGAGTTTGACCTTGAGGTGAGAGATAAAAAAAGGGAGATTGCTAACACTTGAGAGCTTAGATCCCACCAAGGAAAAAGCTAGGTTGGAACACATTCAGGAAGAATTTCCCGATGAACAATTGATTGGTATGACAATTGGCCAACCTTGGTATGCTGACATAGTGAATTACATTGCCACGAGGGAGTTTCCCCCCATAGTTTGATCAAACCCAAAAAAATAGGCTAGTGAATGAAGCGAAGGAATATTTTTGGAACAATCATTACCTTTGGAAACATTGCTCCAATCAAGAGATTAGGAGATGTGTTTCCGAAGAGGATGTGGGGCCAATCCTTAGACTTTGCCACTCGTCCACTGTAGGTGGACATTTTGGGTATAAAAGAACCGCTAGGAGAGTAGCAGAATGTGGACTTTATTGGCCCAACATGTTGAGGCATTCCCGATAGTTAATTTTAGGATGTGATAGCTGCCTAAAGGTAGGCAACATCTCATTCAAAACTGAGATGACCTAAGTTCTCTCAATGCCGGTTGAGATCTTTGATGTGTGAGGGATGTATTTCATGGGCACTTTTCCCATATCCCATGGAAATTATTACATCCTAGTGGTGGTAGATTATATGTCGAAATAGGTTGAGGCCAAAGTCACAAAGAACAATGATTCGGAAAATGTGATGAGTTTCCTCAAATCCAACCTTTTCTCACAGTTCGGTATACCCCGAACCATAATTAGTGATAGAGGCATTCACTTTTGTAATAAAATCATGGCAGCCTTGCTTAAAAGATATGGTGTGACCCATAGAACATCCTCCCCTTACCACCCATAAACAAAGGGCCAAGCAGAAATATCCAATCGGGAAATTAAGAACATCCTTGAAAAGATGGAAAATCCATTTAGAAACGATTGAATGATAGGTTGGATGATGCACTTTCGGCATATTAGACCATAAACAAAACCCTCATATGCATGTCACCTTTCCAGATTCTTTATGGTAAGAGATGCCACCTCCGGTGGAACTCAAGTTCAAAATATATTGGGCTGTTAAATGCTCGAATATAAACATGGATGAAGTCGGGAAGCGTAGGAAGTTGTAACTCCAAGAACTTGAAGAATTTAGGCGCAACTTAAACGACACCGCACTAATTTACAAGGAAAAGACAAAGGCACAATATGATAAAAAGATAGTGAAATGGAATTTTTTTTATGGGACAAAAAGTCCTTTTACACCAATCTCGGTTACGTCTTTTTCCAGGAAAATTGCGGTCAAGGTGGGGAGGTCCTTATGTGGTGACCAAGGTTTATGAACAAGGAGCCATAGAGATAAAAGATGAAGATAATGACATCAAGTGGTTAGTCAATGGGCAAAAGTTGAAACCTTATTTAGAATGGGGGATTTTTGGGGTGGATAAGGAGGGCAATCCCCTCCTTAAGGAGCAAGGCCAAGAATGAACTCTCCTATTACAAATAATTCATGAAGAAGAAAATAAAGAAATAATATTTTCATTTCGAATTAGTCCATTTTGATATTTTTGTGACGACTAGATGTGTTTGATGTTAATTTCTGAGGATGATTGTTATCAAATGCTTGTATGGAACAATCCTACTCTTGGTTTTCTTGTTTTTGCAGGAATCTTTATGATGAATTTCAAGACAAGAATTAGAGATGATTCTTTGATATCTTCAATCTCTCATTTTTACCTTGGTCACATGCATTGGGGACAATGCGTGAATTAAGTTGGGGGGGGATTGGAGCATTGAGGGCTCCTTTTTGGTAGTGTTCTAAGGCGTTCTTGTGTGGGAGCAGTGAAACAGTTAGGAGTTTTCATCTTGGGATTCCTTTGTATTTTTGGTGTTGCTTTAATTGTTATTTTCTTTGGTTTTAGGAAGTTTGTAGAATCTTCGGTGGTGTGATCCTTAGCCTTTTTGTGTTTTTTATGTTGCTTTAATTGTTGTTTTCTTTGGTTTTGGGAAGTTGGTAGAATTTTTTGTGGCGTGTTCTTAGGGTGGTTATCACTTTGTTGGGGACTGTTTTGGGATGAACATTTTGGTGGTGTGATTTTTTTTCACTATCTTTTTTGTAGTAGGAAACCCAACTTTGGGGAATTTTGTTCTAAACAAAAAAAATTGAAAATTTTGAAAAAAAAATGAAAAAAATATGTACACCCGGCTAAGTTGGAAACCCGAAAGAGAAACTTAGGCAAAAATAGGAAGAAAATCCTGGATAGGTCGAAAGGCCAGGTGAAAGTGAGAGGCTAGGCCTAGGTGAAAGTGAAAGGCTTGACCTAGCTAGGTTGGATTACCTATGAAAAAATGAGAGGCCGTGTGGAAAAAGGTGAGATGGTGAGCTCAACATGTGTGATTTCTAGGATGAAAACCCAAAATGGCTCCTAGGCAAAATAAGAGGAATTGAGAAAAAATGAAAACTAAGTTGATGATCCTTCAGCATTTTCCTTAGTTGTGGCTAAGTTGAGAATCTCGAGTTATCCTTGGTCACAACCGAGTTAAATATCTTGTGGATTATCCTTGGTGATTTTTTTGGCAACAACTCTTGGATTGCTTTTGGAGGACTATTCGGGGAAGTAAGCTAGTTCAACACGTATCTTTTGCACTTGCCTTTTTCTTCACAATAATTGGGATGGTTAGGTTACTTTAGCCATTTCGGGGAGTGTGGGAGTTGTGAGATTCTTACTTCCTTGGGGAACTAGGGTAGCTTGGGAATAAGTTGAATGTATTGGCTAACTTCTCTTTGCATACTACATTTCGGTTAGATCTGTTCTCATTTTTGTTTACTTGAGGCGAGTAAAGGTTTAAGTGTGGGGGGATTGATGTGCACCATTATGCATGCGTTAACCGATGCATTTAACACATTTATTGTCATCATTTGTTTGCTTGATTGCTAGTTTTAGTTAGGTTTGCACGATAAAGAGTTTAGACGGACATTAGTAGTTTTTTTGTCTAAATCCCGAGTTTTGTAGACTTAATTGAAGCTAATGGACTCTATGTATTCACGGTCAACTAGATCTTTCTCTTTGATATCATTAGTAGGATGCTCATGAGTGTTTTTCCATTATCTTTCGTAGAAGGTCATCCGCGAGGGTGGTAGTGAATTTAAAGTCATAAACTCCAAAGTGTGGTAGTAGATGGAATTGGGACCAAGAAAGGAGGATTCGAAGTTCAAGAAGGCCAAGGGAGAAACAGAGTTATCATTGTTCGAGGTTGCACGGAGTTCTGGGAAAACTCCGAGAATAATAATCCCTTGAGGGTGTAACCGTTGGATTCATCTTCTCAAGAGCTATAAAATGGACTATAAGAACTCATAAATAGGATCAACGGTTCACCCGTAGTGGAGAAAACAAGTTAGCAAAGCGACCAGCCATGACGGATACGGACCGCACAAGGCCAAACCTACCACGGCCCGTGTCAGGGAGCCTTGGCACCGCCTGTACCACCCGACACGGGCTATGTCAATTTCTAGCACAGACGATGTCTGTTCCGGCTGGTCGTGCACTCCAAGTCACCTTTTCACTAAACAAATCGGCTAAGTATAGGAGCAGGATGCTCTGTTTTACATAGCCCACACTGTTTCAAATCACAAATTCCAACGTGTGAAGAATGACGTGAGGCACACCAAGGTATTGAGAAAAATGAAGTTCTAGCCGATGGGGCACGCCAAAAGACGTGGTATGCAGATTTGAAGAAGCAAAATAGAGAGCCAGCTGATAGCCTGTGCCGGCTGACACGGACCACGCTAGCATGAACGGAACAGCCCGTGCCAGGGCTAGCGTGCCTCGCCGGCACAAGGCCCCTTCGGTCGACACGGGCCACCCCTCGAGTCGATTGCGGCTGCTAGGGTTTTTGCCCTTTTTTGGATCAATTTTTAGGCCTAATTCTCTACTAATATATGTATATGGACCTATGTCTATTAGGGTTTAAGTTCATGCTCATTTTTATATCTCAAGAGTAGGCTACAGAGAGAAAATACTCTTCATTCTCTCTATGTTATTTTCTTTTCATCTTTTTATGTTTCTTTTGCCTAAAAGTTTTGAATCCAATGAAATACTTGGGTTCAATGCTTAGGGAGTAGGGATCTAACTTGGGGATAATATTTTTATTCACGTGTTAATGTTTATTTTGTGATATTTTTAGATCTACCTATTTCTATGTATTTTGTGATTATTATGTTGGCTTGTTCTTAATATTCTCGTGAATTGCAAGATTGTCACACTTTGTTGGCACTCAACTAAGTCCACTTTCATGTTGGTGAACTATCTCTACCCCCTGGTTAAGGAAACCTAGATGCGCTTGGGATGATGATAGTCCGGAACTGAGCGTGTGCACGAAGGTTACTATTTTTAATTGTCACGATCGACCATGCTCTAGTAAGCCGACCAAAGAGGTCTGAAGAGTTGCAGGTAGAGATATATTAGGTAGAAAACTAGGACTATTTATGTTGATCCTAGAACCATCGATAAGATGACTATTTCTTTTCCTTTGTATGCCTAGGGGTAGTTCGTTTGTAGTGTTTCGCCCAGGACTTAATCGTGTGGTGGAGAATCAGACCCATGTAGTGAACCATAGCCATTGTTGTACTCTCCTAGTTGTGGAGGCGAGGCTGATTGAAGATTTTATTTGTGCACCTCTATGTGCGCATAGGGGAGAGTTTTGACCATTATCCGCACAAAGTGTCACACACTAGAGGGTTTAGTTCTTGTATTTGATGAAACCGATGAACGAAATGACATTGACCATGTTACGCAAATATTTCTCGAGTGTTAATTTACATTGTTAATTCTCATGATCAATTGCATGCTAATTTCTATTAATACAAACTCTCTCAATGACTGTTTTCACAACATTGTTTATTCCTAACACATGGTCGGATTGACGACCTGGCCACGATTGTTTTTAGTTCATTATTAGATTCCTAATATCTTTGAGGACGACCCCGGTACTTTCCACTATCTACCATTTTTGGTAGCTTAGTAGTAGGAACGGGAGAAACATATAAATTTCTATCTTTTATCCCTAGCAGTCTTCCTCTTGGGCATTAGTAGATCTCCCGTGGTTCATTAATTAACAATGCTTGAGAGAGGGTGGGTCAGTCCTGTCTTTATATATTCTAGGTGGCACACGCCCACGTAGGGCGTGTTCGTATGGGCCAATGCGGTGACTATGGTGGGCTACACTCCTTAGATTGTATGAGAGTTATATGGGGATGTGGCCTGATGCTTGTTTTGCGCGCTATTTGTTTTGGCAAAGCTGCGAGGTGTTGACATCGGTTCGTTGGTGCGGGCACCTCGCTTGTTCTTTGCTTAGCTTTGTGGGTTGCATATATACCTTACCTATACCACCGACAACCACCCTGAGACTTTTGCAAGTACTTGAACAGGCTGGAATCGCAGTAGCTAATTCTAGGAACTATCACTACTTAGAAGGAATCTCCCACATCAGTACCCTAACCTCACAATTGCCTAAGAAGGGGAACTGCTCCTTTAAAGAAACTAGTCAACACACACTGACCTCCTTCAACCACATGACTTCCCTCTTATTCCCCTTCGTCACCCCATCTCGACATCCTCCCATCATTAGCATTCACATCACTTCGAGTAGCCTCATTACTACACTTACTAAAATTAGGTTTAGTAGTGGAAGAGAATGATTCGGTGAGAACAACAACCATCATTATAAATTTAGCAAGGATAATTAACCTTCTTGGAACTGAGTTCTTAGGAAAAACCTTAACAAGCTTTGGAAGAAATAGTTAACACCTACCTAGAAAGAAAAAAAGAGGTTATGTATTCTCTAGACTTAAACTTTGTTTTATAAGGTTACCAGAGAATAAAAATTGATAAAGTAACTTTACTGAAACGGGTACCTTTTCGATGCAGTCAATTACTCGTGCTAGTTGAAAACCCAAACCGTCAGACGTCAATATAGAGAAATACGCTTCATAAGGATTACTCCGTATATCATTCTATTTATAAAAAATAATTTCCTTATTTTGGGGCCATTATTAACCAACTCCAAAATTTTGGGGAATACTAAATGGTTACCATTAAGTTTGCACTTCATTGAATTCATACTCAAAGTATTTCAAAATTTGTCAAATTGTAATAACATTTTTTTGCCCACGAAGTCATTTTAAAATTCCCATTTTATATTGTTAAAACCTAACTAATCCGCCAAATATTTTTCCTTTATTATCATTTCGTCTCAAATATTACATAGTTCATATCACACAAACAGTCACTCTATGCTTCCTTTTCCATGACTCCTTTTCTCGGGGGTATTATGGTATGTATATGACCTACCTAGTCCAACTTAGTTAAATCAGAGCATGCGTAGCGATTGCTTTGCTGAATCATGGAAGTTCGTCGAAACCGCGCTAACCGGAAAACCACATAAATAACGGATAATAACACTTGCCACGACACCTCTTTACTGCACCACAATCCAAAGATGGGAGTGCGGTAATTAGACTATGATCACACGATTGAATACTTATAAATAAAGATAGGAATGACCGGAAAAGGTAAGTGACATTTAACTCATGAAATATACACATATTCAGACAATACTGACTTGAGCGTTGGAACTTTCTTCACTCGAAGAGAATATGACTTGCAATGAGCGGATTCTAAGCACTATCACCACTCAAAAGGAATTTTCCGCATCAACTACTACTAATGATGAAATTTAATAATTAATAAGAAAAATGCAAGTAAGTTTATATAATTAATAAATAGCTAACAATCAACGACTATCTTTGCCATACTTTTACAAATAATTATAGTAAGCAATTAATAAAAATAATCGATCAAACTAAAATGAAACTACCGACAAATAACAATTGATTACCAAACATGATTTTTGTCTTTTTTGTGTGTAATTACACTTAAATAATTAAGTGGTTACTTATGAAATTTTTATACTTCTTATTAAATTAATCAATGCATGCTTATTTTCACATAACAATTTTTTAATACGTACAAATGTAATGGTTTGAATTCAAATACTAGAAAAATATTTATTTTTTACTGATGACACATTATTAATAATTTTATATTTATTATCATTATATAACTATAATGAAGTTAAGCCTACATTATAGGTAGAACGTACAAATTAGGCGAGGGTAAAAATATATTTTCTTTAAAATGTTACAAAATAACAAAATTAATTTTAGAATGATAAAGAATTTTAATTGGCAGCAAAAGCAAGCAGAAATTGGAATATGATCAGTCAAATAACTGAAATATCTTCTGGCTCCTTTCCTTTTCAATACTTAGGATGCCCCATTTACTTGGGTAGAACTAAACATTGCTATTTCCAAACTGTTTATGAAAAATGGAAGAGAGATTATTACAGTGGCAAAATAAATGGCTTAGTCAAGCTGGCAGGCTCATCCTGATTAAACATGTTTTATCAGCCATCC